>APFE030310017.1:0-21397 GCA_000404065.3 Pinus taeda
GTTCATTCTTGGAAATGATCCAAATCTTGTATGCAGATTGAAAAAGGCTCTCTATGGGCTCAAACAAGCTCCAAGGGCTTGGTACTATCGTTTGGATAAATATCTTCATCAACAAGGTTTTCAAAAGGATCAGCAGATAGAAATCTTTATATAAAAGTTGAAAATGACAAATTGCTAATACTTGTTGTGTATGTAGATGACATTATTTTTGGCAGCAATGAAGAAGAGATGAGTCAAAGCTTTGCCTTGGTCATGCAGAAAGAATTTGAAATGTCCTTCCTGGGAGAACTGACATATTTCCTTAGTTTGCAAATCCAACAAAAGGAAGAAGGAATCTTTTTATCTCAAACCAAGTATCTCAAACAGATCTTGAAGAAATATGGCATGGAAGATGCAAAACCAGTATGTACACCCATGGTCACAGGATGTAGCCTCAGTGCAGATGATGAATCTGCAACAGTACATCAACCAACCTACAGATCTATGATCAGAAGTCTACTTTATTTGACAGGTACCCGACCGGACATCATGCATGCAGTAGAATAGTTGGAAGATTTCAAGCAAATCCAAAGGAGACTCATCTTCAGGCAGTGAAGAGAATTTTCAAATAACTTCAAAGGGACACAAAATTATGGCTTATGGTATCCTAGAGATACAGATCTCACACTTCATGCTTATACAGATGCAGATTGGGCCGGAAGCGTGGATGACAGGAAGAGCACAAGTGGTGGTGCGTTCTTTATGGGTTCCAGATTAGTATCATGGTTCAGAAAGAAAAAGACTTCAATTGCCTTGTCTACAGCGGAAGTGGAATATGTTGCTGCTGCATCTTGCTGCACTCAACTCCTTTGGATGATGCAGACCTTGCAGGATTTTCAAATCACTTGTACACCAACTATCTCTATCTTATGCGATAACACAAGTGCAATCAGTATCTCAAAGAATCCCATCATGCATTCAAAAACCAAGCACATACCAATCAAGTATCATTTTCTCCGGGAACAAGTGCTTGAACAAAAGGTCAAGTTGGAGTATGTTCCTTCTAAGGAACAAGTTGCTGATATTCTCACCAAACCATTGCCCAGGGAGACTTTTGAATACCTCAGGCAAAAGCTGGGGTTTGTTGATGCATCATCTTATTGTTGAGACTCTTCTGATTGTTTGTTGTACGCATGATTCATCTGGGGTATATGCGTACATGTGCTGGGTTGCGGCACAGGTTCAGGGGGAGAATATAATGCATTGTTGGCATTATGGAGGATGTACAAAAGGAGATCATGGGAGCTGGTCTGAATATAGCTGCAATATGTCTCTATCTCTTTCTTGGTCATTAATGGTGTCTGGTGAATTATGGTTCTTCTTTGCAGATCTGGTTCATATTCAGGGGGAGCATGTTCTTAGGGGGAGCATAACCCTTTGCCCTTGATGTCAAAGGGGGAGAATATCGCTGAAGTTTTTGAGGTTGCCATCAAGTCCAAAGGGGGAGATTGTTGGCATTATGTTTCTGGTATGGTTATATGTTACAGATGTTGTACTTGATGGCAACACCCATGGCATGGCTCTCAATATGATGAGAATTTAGAAGTACGCAGGAGAAAAGTTCACGGAATTTTATGCAGAGAAAAGTTTATAAAAGTTTATTTCATGTGGAGAAAAGTTCATGGAATTTTATGCAGAGAAAAGTTTATTTCATGTGGAAAACTTACCTTTGGTCCATGGTAGTTAGTCCTTGGAATTTGAACCTATCGTTTTTGGACCATGGCATCTCGACAGACGTGTTGATCCCTAGTATTGAGTTGATGGGATTGGTTTGTTATGGTTTTGGCCCGTGGTATTGGTCCATGATTTGAGGAAGAGCTTGCCTATATAAAGCAAAGGAGATCATTTGGCTTGTGTATGCTTTTGGGTTGAATATCTTAAGATCTGAAATATTGGGTTATTGTTTCAAAAGCTCGATCTATATGAAAGTGAAGTGGAAAGCGAATCTGTGAAGGGTGATCTCTCGAGCGCTGCAGCTGCGAAAGTGCGGAGGCGCCGCAGGAGACACCACAGAAGGCACCGCAGGAGACGCCACAGGAGGCGGCAGGAGACGCCAGAGGAGGCGCCGCAGGAGACGCCACAGAAGGCGCCACAGGAGACGCCACAGGAGGCACCGCAAGAGACGCCACAGGAGGCGCCACAGGACACGCCGTAGAAGGCGCCACAGGAGACGCCGCAGAAGGGGCCACAGGAGACGTCACAAAAGGCGCCGCAGGAGACGCCACAGGAGGTGCCACAGGAGACGCCACAGGAAGCGCTGCAGGAGACGCCACAGGAGGCGCCGCAGGAGACGCCACAGGAGGCGCCGCAGGAGACGCCGTAGGAGGCGCCGCAGGAGACGCCGCAGGAGGCGCCACAGGAGACGCCACAGAAGGTGTTCTGGGTTGTTTTCTGTTATTGTGGATCTGGTTATCTGGGTGACTTACTGGTACTTGATGATCATTTGATGTTTATGGATCTAGTTTGAAAATTTATGAAAAGTGGTCCTTGAGAGAAAAGAAGTAGGGGGTTGTGCTCCCTTCCAGGAGAGACTGGAAAACGAGAGAGAGTTGTAGCTCTCTGCAGGTTGCAGCCTGCGTACTGGTAAAGGACTGCACCAGTACAAGACCATTGTAAAAGGAGTTTCTAATTTGAAGAAGATAGAGACATATTGCAGCAGGTGGTTTTCACCCACATTGGGTTTCCACCTTATATCTGGTGTTCTTTGATGTGAGTCTATTTTTCTTGTTCATGCTCATTGTTTTATGGAACTGATATGCAAAAATAATTCAAAGTATAAATAAGGAAGAATTGTTAAAAGGACTAGATAATACTCCCCCCCCCCCCCTCTCAGTATTATTTTCAACAATTGCATGAATTGATTATGTACTTCTTGCATCATTTTTACATTTCTTAGCATACAAATAATATCTCATTCATAGCCATATAATGTTGCATTAGCACCATCATAAACTCTATTATAAAAAATAAAAATAAAAATAAAAAAATTATCATATTTGCACAAATTCTAATGTCATTCCCAAAATGAGTTCCAACTAATCATTAGCAAAAACACAATATATGGATTTTGATGTGAAGAAATCATAAGGGAATTATGAAGGTAATAATAGAGCATGATGTAATCAAACATAAGATCACTATGAAGTTGTGGGTGAGGAGAGAGAACAAATAAACCAAGGATGGGAAAATTTAGAGGAAATAATAATACTATACCTTGTGCAATTTGATACAATCAAAAAGTATCACACTAAATATACCCGGTGTATTATAGCGAGGGACAATACATGCATTTCTTTGGAAATATATTGTGCTATTATTCCATAAAACAGAATTATAGTTGATCAATTAGGAAAGCACATATTCTCCATGTAACCCATCTCTTCTGTTCAAATTTCTTGCTAATACGCTACAATTAAGAATAAAGACAAGCACTATTCAAGCTATTACTAAGTACCTAGTGTTGTGATATGCCACCTAGCCTAGATTCATGCTAAAGAATTATTCCCTTTTGGCTTATTTGATTTCTATTGGCTTGATAATACCTTCATATAGTCAAATAACAACCATTCAATTCCCAAAGGATTTAGGCCTACCCATAACACATATCACTAATAGTACTCTAAGAGAGTTAGATTATAGGGAAAGGATTTGAGTTTTTGTCCCTTTCCTAGTTGTCCCCATCCTTGTTCAATAGAATGATATCCATATCGCTCTCGGTCTTTCTATGGAGATATATTATTTTGTAGTTGTTTTATAATTAACAAATGGATAGCCTGAATGTAAGGGTTGAAGTGAGTTATACTTTCTTTTCTTTTTTTTTTTAGTAGGGGAGGAGATGTGGGATTTGGATGCCAAGCCAAGAAAAGTTTTCATTTGATTGAAATGGATATATTGTGTAGTATAAATTGTGTTGGGGAATTTATGGAATCTCTACTTCATATGTGGAGTATCATGCTTAGCTAATTCACTCTCATTCTGTTATTCATGGTGTTGAATCTAGTGATTGGGGCCATTGTTGAATTAATTATGGATATAAAATTTTAATAAGTGCCTGTAAGTATCTAAGTATAATAAATAAGTGAATTCCCATGATGCATAGAAACTTTGAAGGTTATTTTTTGTGAACCTTTCATTGAATTATAACGTAAATTCATGGATGAATCTTTCACTAGATTAAAATTGTAAAAGGCTTGGAAAATATTTCATTGAATATAATTGCCACAATATTTTAAGTTGTCACGGTACATGTTTGGAATTCAATGCCACAATGTCAAGGGTGTCAACCTCTAAAAAAAACGTAAATATGCAAATTAACATAACTTTTGTTGAAATGTTCTATGGAGATTACAATGTATGCCACATAGATAATTGTAAAACATGTCGTGGGAGAATGGGGAAGAACACATTAATACAATTATTTCATTAAATGTAATCTTATGATTACAAAGTTGCTCTAATACATGATCAAATCCATCTCCACCTCTACTTGGATGATTTGTTAGACATTATGCCAAATTAACATATGTGGTTATGATGTAGAATTAAATCTCAACCATGATTAATATACTAAATGATATGAAAATGTTTTCCAACCAACATCATCTATTATCAAATAGATTAGTATCCATTAAGATTTCGGACTCGTAATCACAAAAGATAATTTCTACCCCTTGTGGACAAAATGGTAGCAATACATAAATTATGATACAAGCAAAACAATTATAAAAGGCAATCTAGCAATGTACAATACCATGCTACATTTCCAAAATCATAGTAAAGACTTAAACAAAAGCCCTTAAAAATGCGCTTATTTACAAGCGATACCCTTTGGAAGTATCATATTCATAAATCTTGAATCTTCAAAAAATAGTTAGGCTTCATCATCTTTATCAACTATTATTGTTCGATGCTGGGAGAAATCCTTAGAAATTTTAATATTTTATCAAAAAATATCACCAAACATTTTATAGTGCCCAAACCTTCATTATAAAGTCATTGGATATCCATAAAATCTTCATTTTGTAAATTATAAAATAATAAGGGGTTGCAGGCGCAGGGGATATCATTCTCAATCCCCAAGGAAACCAATGCAGAACTTTTAAATGGGGATTGGGTAAAGCTTCAAACAACCAAGCAGAGGCATTTTCATTATTCCAAAGGTTGAGGATTATTGATGGAATCATATGTAAAAAATTATTGTAATAAAGGACAACTTTAATCATCGAATTGATGCTAAAATCCTCATCTCCAAGTGATGGTCATCTAATTGGGACTATTAAGAGAATTATAAAGGAGGCCATCCACTTTGAAAGTGTTGAGATCTTCAACATTCTAAGGTTGCTTATATATTAGGAAGATAATTTTGCCTACAAGGATGTTCTATTGGATTATGACAAATTAAGATAAAATATGGGGAGGTATTCTTCCCCATCCCCTTATTATCAAACCATAGTTTTGAAATGGCCTTGCACGATAGACAATTGGCATGAAAATGCATGGGAAGGTTAATTACAATTAATGATGATTAAGGGGCATGCATCCCAAAAAACTTTCAACACTCGATTTTAATTTAGGATTAGGCTCATCAATTTCTCCAAATGTTGAGTTTTATTGTAGGCATGATAAATGCTCTCATTTCAACTTTGAAGTCAGGAACTCTTGCTGGTTTCTAAGTTCATGGATCTTGGTTTTGTCTCATCTTATTTCCAATTGGGGTTCTGAATTAGACTTTCACTCTCCTAGACTCTCTTTATGGGATCCCAACCCTGGAGGTTCACTAGGTTCATATTCTATTGGCTCTGGTTCATGTGGTTTTGGTGGCTCAATTTTCAACTTTGATTTATAGGGCTCAATTTTGTTCAGTTGGTGGCTTGGGTGTTGTTCCATGTGATTTTGATCATGTCAGCTAGTGTGGCTCAGAATTTTCATATTTTAGTTGATGTGGTTTACTTTCATTTGGTTGATTTGAATTATTTTAAGTGGTTTTTTGGTCTAGTGGTGTTTGTTGCTCTAGAAGACCCCTGCCCCTCTCAGCTTGAATTTACAAAAGTGTAGTTTCCTAGACATTTTATTCATATTCTACTTTTCTGAGGGAATGCTAGTCAGCAAAGTTGGGTTTTCTAGATTGATCATTATGCATAGAGATAAGGGGTTCAATTAGATGTTCTATTGCGATACAAAAATGGATCGTGGGAATTCTTGGAGATATTCATTATATGAAACTACTAAAATCCATAGAATTTTAAGAATATGGAGGATTATATCACTACTAATGGGAACTTAATTTTCTTAATTACTTGTAGGATGCATTACCAAGAAGATGCTAGAAATTCTAAAGTTGTCTTCATATTAAAAACCCTACATACTCAAAGGAGAAAAATTGAATACATTTAAGCTAAGTGTATTGCTCTCTGGCATTGGTTATGGGTATAGTAAGAAACAATACTTTGGTTAATTCAAATTCTAAGTTATCAATCAAGTAAGTAATGGAGGAGATAAAAGAAGATGATATAATTCAACAACAAGAGGATGTGAAAATGATAAATGTGGATCAAACCTTCATTATTGGTGCAAAGAACCAAGAGGAAGCTTATAATCGTGATACTTTGATTTAGTAATAGTGCATAGTGTTTTGTGAATTTTGCTTGATATTAGGGGTATTTCAAGCACTATTCTAGTAGAAATTATCAAAAAGCCTCTATGAAGGATTGTTTTGTCTCCATTGATGTTCATTTTCAAATTTTGTACAATCCCCATAAATTTTTATTGGATAGTTTATTATATATGTATTATCATGTTGACTAATGTGGATGTAGTACATATATAATACAAAATACATCCATTCATGTTTTAAGAAAAATAGAAGTTATTAAAAGTGATGAAGAAAAATAGCAAATTAAAGCCTTTTTGCAATCTTGATTAGAAACTCTTTCAAACTATTACTAAACTAGAAGTGCATATCACAAGCAAAGAACTCTCCTAATCATGAAGCTTAGTGATCTCCCACACTTCTTCTTTGACGTCAATTTTCACATTGTTTTTTATAGCTCTATAATCTAATAAAACCAAATATTTTCAAAACAAAAAAATAAGAACCAAGAAAACAACTACATGGTTTATGGATATTTCTTGATTATAGACTAATGTTTCAACGAATAGTTTGAAACTAATACATACTACTCAATGTTGGTGCTTAGGAAGGGAGCCTTTTGTTGATGGTGTTGGAAATCTGTCAATTAGGGGGATCTCCCAAATATGAATTCCCACTTAGACCTCATATCATTTGGAATAGGATCCCCAACTGGAAATACAATCGATTTCCATAGTGTGATCTCAAAGATGTGCTTTGGCTGCAATAAACAAATAAGAAGACATACACATATCTTTGGTGATAGCAAGTGTGTGACCTTTGTGAGGTATCAATTATAATGAATAAAAGGTTCTTTCACACAAAAGGAAAAGGAGTGATCCTCTAGAAGAAAATCAATAGTACTATCCCAAAATAGGTGCATAAGCAAATGAAAGGATCGTTAGTTAGCCTACAAAGTAGTTCACAAGACAACAACGATCATGGTAGCATATATAACACACATCTAACAAGGAACATATTAAGGTTAATGAAATAGTTCATTGACATTAGCATAAATAAAATAACATATACCGCAAACATATAAACATTAGTCTTACAACATCCACGAAGTATGCTGGAACGTGTGTCGGATCAAGGAGATTTTGATCATTAACTGAAAGTTCCAAGTATACAATTACAATGATATGACACTAGCCCCAAGTGCAACATGAAGCCACCACTTACGTCTCCAAAGAATGATACTCACTCCTATGCTAGACTAGAGAAGCGAAGGAAACCAATCTCAAGTGTCAAGACCTTTGTTTGAGTTGTGAGGGCTTACTTATAACAAATGGGATGACCTTTCATCTCCCTTTGTGACCTTTGAGTTTCCCTCATGACGCTTGGACTTCTTTTGTCCTTATTCTAACTAATGGCTCTTCATATTCTGCATTTGACTCTTGGAATTCCATTTACATTTACACTTATATTATTTTCTAAATATAATAAGAAAAAACTCCCTACATAAGACAAAATGGGCTAGAGCCTAATACGATAGAACTTTATACATCATGTTTTAGTTTGAGGAAACTATAGCTTGGAAACTTCCACTTGTAACTTTTTTGTAACATATTGGTACCAAGCCTTATATTATGTTGCTATGTCCTCAGACTTTTATGGAATATCTGGCCTATATCAAACTCTTGCCTCCATAGCATCCGGGTAGATAGTTTTGGAACCAGATTGAGCTTCATTCCACAATAAGAAAATATTCATGTTTACTTTAGCAAGTCCAGCTACATACAATTGCATATTCTACCTTGTAGTCTCCAAGTCATATTTAGTAATAACCTGCTTCAAGTTTTCCAAGTATTCCTGGATTTCCTGCCTGATAAAAAAAACCTTTGTCTCTGCAAATTCTCCAATAGAAGAAATATTGGGTGCTCTGACCAAGGAGTCCAAACTATGATATGTCTTGCATACATAGTTATAATGTTGGCCACATATGTACTAAGCTTCTTGTTACTCTGTAAAGCATTCTAACCTCAAATTTTTCCAATTTTTCTTCTTGTCCTGTTTTCCTGGCCAAATCTAATGGTGCATTCCTATACTCTGATCCAGAATGGATCATTATATTGTTTGTCACCATCTCGATACATTCGGAGTGGAAAATGTGGAGTACATCTCACAAGACCAATTTTATCACTGGACCTAGTTTGGCGAAACGGGGTCTGAAACCTTCTAGGAGCATTTTGAGGCATCATTTTGTTCTACACACGGATATCTTTCTAACTGTGCAAGAAGCGTGTCAATCGAAGTTTGTATGAAAAATTTATGCCACTCAAAAGTTGGCCTTCCTGCTTTCACACGTATAGTTCGGGAGGATGTCATGTCAGCCCCCATTATTCATGGAAAAGGGGTTGGCCATGTGTTTGTGATGTAAAAGACTCTAGAAGAGTCTATATTGCAACTCTAGTTTAGGGTTGATGTAGTCAAAATTAACCACTAGTAGGCTATCGGGCTATGTTATAATCGGGCCACTAGGAGGAAGAGGCATTCCATTATTTCGAGAGAATTTTGTTCCATAACTGAGTAAAGATAGCCATAAGAGATAAGAGGTAGAGCACACAGAGATGATATGTGCACTGTAGCAGTCCACGAGCCATAAGCATTACTTCTTTGTATCTACAACCATATTTCCAAATGGAGAAAGAGAGCGAAGCGACCTCGCCTTCCAATTGGGTTTTCTCCCAAAAGGGTTTCTCATAGCATATTTTGTGTCTTATGTGTGTGTGTGTGAGCTTATTTTATCGTTCTCTATTTTTTTGCATAATTTCCATTCACATGCATGCACTAATTACAGTTAAATTTATAGATCTTAAAGTTTAATTAAATTGTAATAGTGTAAAAATTCAAAACTTTAATATATTATTATCATATCTGTTGTGACGAACTGTCCAGTGGAATGTCCACGGAAGTTTGCAGATCATACTCGGTGCCCCATTCTTGGATAGCTTTGATGGTTGTATCAATCACCTTTAGGGCTTTCACATTCTCCCGCAATCTCTTTTACATGTCATACAAAGGCACCACTGCCTTATGCAAAGTGATCATCTCTTCGTACACTTTGTCTCGTGATGTCTCCCAATGATTGGATTTCATCATATATCATTGCTTGTAGCTTCATCAAGTGAGAATTAGCAAAAGACAGTCTTTGGTTTTCTGCTTGAGATTATCAATTTTTTGTTTCACAACAGCTAGATCCTTTGTGAATTGCTCATTCTCCTCCATCAAGAAATCTGTATTAAATTTTGTAGTTGATGCAAAGGAAAAACTTGTTGTTGTAACTATCTTCACATTTCTCCTGGAGTTGGTCACAAACACCCTTTCTATGTAAATAGAAGCAGGATGAACCTGGTCATTAGGAAAATACTTCCACCTTTCCTATATGATTCTTCTCTTTAGCTGATCAAAGGTCAGGTTGGAAATATCCATGACCATATCTTCATATAGAGGAGATATTCCCATTTCGTTGAATGGGATGTGGCCACCTATAAAAGGAGATGAAGGTTAATCGTTGACTTGTTCTGCGATGGGCATAATGTTGGCCTCTTGATTTTTCTCTTCCTGCTCAATCTCCATGTCTTGGGCCTGAATCTTCTCCTCAATCTCTCATGCAAATTCTTCATCCTACTTTTGTCTTCTTTCCTCATCTTCCAACTAATTTTAATGTTCCTCTTCAAGCTATTTCTATATTTCTTATTCTTCCTTCTTTCTCCTTTCTTCCTAGGTCAACATATCTTATCTTTCTTTCCCTTCTTGCACTTCCTTCTGCATGTGTTCCTCCTCCTACTTTTGTTCTTCCTCCTACCTTTTCTCTTCTTCATGCTACTTTCTTTTCAGTTATTTTGATTGTCTTCTCCTTTTTTCCACTGTAATTCTTGCTCTCAAGATAATGGGATCTTCTTTGAACTTGCAGTTCAATCTACTTGTGTATTATGTGCAACCTTCCTCTTATACTTGATACTAACTGGGGTGGACACTTCCTGTTGCTTTCATTCCTAGGTGAAATTTTGTTCAAGTACTACACTTGAAGAGCCTGCCTCTTTTCCTGGTGCACGCGGTTGGGAAGCATTATAGCAATTTTTTATCTTCTCTTCCTCTAATCTAGAATAAGGCTGATAGGCCCAGGAAAAATGGAACTTAGCAAAGTGACTATTGCATACTCCTCTGGGATCATACATGTGGAAGCTCATCTTACCAAACTTAAGGCTTTCGAGTTGTTTTACTTTTGCTTCTACGACCTTTAAGCTTTAGAGCACATAGGGCCCCACCTATAGAGGGAATGAAGGCCAAGGTTCCTTCTTCTTATTTTGTCGCAACTGAGAAAGATGTGTGCTGAGGTGATAAGGAACCTTCTGTGTGACCACTTTATCTATCACATATCTCCGCAAAAGATGAGGAGGTCTTTGTGAACCGAAAACTTTGAGGTATGTGCCATTGGGTGAGGCAAACAAATATGCTACTTCTTCCACTATCTTCATTGCCTCTTGGGACATGCAAGGATCTTATTCCTTAAAGTTAGTCTGATACAACGCCTTGAAGAAATGCTCAGCAAGTTTGTCACACATCCCCCTATAATTGTATTTTGACAAAAATTTGCAATATACGTGGACGAGGAGGTCCCTTGGGGTCCAATTCCATTTAAGACTAGGGAATTCATGGCGAGCACATATTCCATCAAGTAAATAGGAAGACATGTAAAACTATGGTTTCTTGCCTTTAGGTGGATTTTGCACCATATTCAAGTTGATTTGAAGATGTTGAGACAATATATGTGACCAATTGAATATCTTCCCTTCTGTGACGATTAGTTACAGCATGTATATCCATCCCTCAGGGAAGGATTCAGTATTCCTGTATCCATAGACTCGGCAGCACATAGCCATCAAGTATTGGTACATTGTTCTAAGAGACTTGTTTTTGTAAGCACTTCTTGGCTTTTGGTGAAACCTTGCTGGATTTTTCCACCATGACTTGATCACTTCTTTAATATTCGGATAACTCCAAGCTGCATAGAATTGAGAATCTAAGTTTTTCTTAGGCTTGGGAAAGTTGTAAATGAAGTGAATGTCATGTGGTTGATAGGAGGCAATTTGTTTCCCACTGATGTTGTTTAATGTCAATCTCTTGGTGTCTAGACCCTGCAATATCCACTTGATAACATCTACACATGGGAGAACAGGATATTTGTGGGCCACCTTATGGAACCTTGATCATTGTATATTCATGTAGACTTCCCTATCCTATAACTCTTCCTTGAACTATGAGGAAGTGAATGCATCTTTGATGGTGATCCAAGTGACAGCAAAATCCTTCTCAATATAGAAAATGTGTGTCTGAAAAGATAGGGACTCTTGTCATTCTACTGTTAATGGCCTCTTTGGTACTGCTCTATGTGACCTCCTTTGATGGTGATTTCTTGAGAGGCATGGTGCTACCTGATGATGCAAGAGTGGTGTGTTCAAGACTTATAGTACCTGTTACAAGAGATGCACTCATGGCAATATTAAGTTAGTTCAAAAGAGATTAGTTGGACAATCAACTTTCAAGCAGAAAAAAATTCACTAAGGGAAAGGATTACATAATTTTGGGAATCAAGAAGGCAGTCTGGGCACTAGAAATGCATATTTCACAGTTGTGGAGGAAGCTGCATAGTTATGGGTTGCAAGAGAGTTTATTGTGCACTAGATCTACACAATGCACATTTTTTGTTGGGGAAGGAGGTCTGGATTGCGCAGTGCACAGATTCAGTTGGTAGACAGGGGTCACTATATCCTGTGATTGCGCAATGTGCAATTGAGGAAGGCCAATGACTGTGGACTACGCGGTTGCAGATGGTAAGGGAGGGTGTTTGTTGAGAAAGATTGTGCAATGCACAGTTGGAGAAGCCAGTGAAGCTCAAGGATTGTGCAGTTTCTTCGACAAAGGGGAAGGTTTTGAATCTATTACTGAATAGGGTAAGGGTGTGGATTGGCCCAATAATCAATCAAATCAACCACTAATAACAAGTAAACAAGATATTGAAAGCAAACGAACATGCATGCATAAATACACCTAGCAACAAGAATTGTTGGTAAGAGAAAAGACTAGAAATGTGATGCGACACTTATAAATAAATTTGAAATACAAAAATGACACTTGTAGAAGATAATAATAATAGAAAATCCATTTGTTACAAGAAGAATCAGGGAAAACAACACTTGCAAACAGAAAAGCAACAAAAGTGATAGAAAAAACTGCAAAAAGAAACACTTGAGAAACTTTAGAAAATAAGCAAAAATGGGATCCAAAGATCCTTGAACTCATGAGAATGGCTAGAGCTCCAATGGCAAGTGTGAGAATGATCTCTATGATCCTTTCTTATATAAATTAACACTCATGAGATTAGGGTTACGGTTTTTTCCATGCATGCCTGAAATCAAGGAGGGACTCACATGTGTATTTAGGTCAAACTTGGAAACTTGTGCCATACCGCTGGATGGATATGCGCAACTCCTATTTTCTAGGAGTGTGTAGTTGAATGATCTTGGGGACTGCAGAGTTCATTAGCTGAGGAGAGTAAATAGTTCCTAGTGATAATGGACTGCACAGTTTGGTTGCATAATGAGTTGCGCAATTTGTTCTCATAGTGATGATTATGCAATTTATATTCACAGCAGATGCATGCCTCCATGATTGCGCAATTCATTTTCACAAGGAGTTTCATAGTTCCCTGTGATAGAGAATTACGCAGTTTCTCAAGACAAGGCATGCAACTAGTTTTTTATCAAGGAAGGATTTAGCTTGTGTTTGAGAAGGTGTTTGTTTGTCTTAAGAAGTTGTGCAATTGTTGTCGACAAGACCTAATTGTCATCATGAAAACACACTTAAGACCTCACAAGCCTAACATGAAATAATAATTCATTGTGACACTTAATAAACAAGAAGAACACTTAACGCTAGTAAAAACTACAATCTTATGATCAAAGGTAGGCTCCAAAATCAAAGTGTATGGAAATTTTTGGAGGGGGGTTGTAGTAGCTATAACACCTTCCCAGTCATGAAATAAAGAAAGGTATCAACATTGGCACCTTTTTTTACATTCATCATTGTACTTTGTTATCTTGACCAACAAAGAAGCCAAAAATATGACAAATCCTACAAACTCTTCACATCATGGTTGATTAATACTATATAGAGATAGAGGTCATTTAGATGGAGCTGCCATTATTTATTTTAGTCATTCAAGCTATGAATTCCATCCCAATCCTGGATGATGAAATAAAAAAATACATCTCATAGCCTTCCCATTGAAGTCTTGGTTCTGAATGGACTTGATATTAGATAGATTCAGTGCCTGGATTTCATATTGGTGAGGTCCCACTCACCAAGTTTGGATTAATAGGGCTAGTATATTTTCAAAGGCTAATATTTCCCTCAATATATGTTCATGGAAAACATTAAGGCCATAATTCCCAACAAGGTCTTATTGACTTAATCAAGTTCAACTCAACCTTGTTTGGTTTGTTCCAATCTCCTAAGTTTTAGTCTTTAGGGAGGCCACGTCTAGCATATTTTTGAGTTCTAAAACCTCCCATATCAACCAAATACATTTTTATGATGACCACGTAATATTTTTCAAATATAAGCATTGTTTGCAAAAAAATGGTGTTAACTCTTTCCATTAGTCACTTAGTGAGATACAATTGAGCCATGTCTTGGACAAAATATAGATTGGATTTTAATTGTTTTTCAAAAATCTAGTTGGTGTACCTTGTAAAACTTGAAGTAAGTTTTCAGTGAGCCCTAGTTTAACCAATTTCAAGTTTGTATACCCAAACTATGAAGTGTACATCTCTTTTAAAATTTTGACAGCAAGGCACCATTAAAAATGTGTCATTTTTTTATATTATCTACTAATGTGAATCTAAATCATTGAGGTAACAACATTCAACATTAAAAATAATATACATGTACAAAAGAATGTAATACAATATGTTTGTTCTTTGGCAAACCATTATAACTAGTTGCATCTATATTTAAGGTTGAGTGTGTAATAGCATAGGGGAGACATGAATAATGCTTTCATTATCTCTTTTCACTATCTCTTGGGGCGCAACAACCCATTTTCCTTGAGAATCGTGAATGAACACTTCTATTACCTGTCGAAAGTGACCATGCACTTATTTTTTTTAGGATGGTTACATTAACAATTTTAGTATCCCTATAACTAAGAGATCTGCTTGACAAGTCTCATCATTAACAAGTTCATGCCTAATGTTTTTGCATTTTATCACCCCCCTAATTTGATTTTTTTATTTATATACATTAAATCTGGAGAAGGATTGTTCTGTACTCTATTATCATTGGAATCATGTGGCTTTACCTAGGTTGTTTTCTCTCCTCTCTTTAAGTTCACTATAATGCCTCATGGATCAATGTAAGTATGCCCTAGTTTTTTCAAATATTAGTTTCATTTATATATTAAGTAAGGATTTCAGTATATAATCATCCAATATCTCTTTCCTACTAAGTTGGGTGGCTTTTCAAGAATGAAGGTTGGAACAATTTTCTAACTACATGGTGTTTTTACAAGGTTATAGTGATGCTTTAATGATGCTTTACAATGCAAGGGAAACAATTATTTGTCTTAGTGTTGTACCACATCATGCGAATAAAATGTGTTATATTTCCACAACGTTAAAAGAATATAATGTGCTAATGATGCCTGTGATGCACACTTTATCTAGACTTTATCTCTATGTAATGGCAATTGACACAAGGATGTTGCGACAATGACACAAAACATAAAATAAAAAAAGAAGAATACAATATAGAATCAATATTTGCCTCGTTTTCACTGTACATTTCTATATAATATGAAAAACGGGGCCCCCTCATTTAATTTTCACGTGATGATGTGGGGCAAAGTTTCTTGAAGCTAAAAGAGATTTGTGGAGGCACTCAATAGAATCAATAAAGGGAGATTGTGGGGGAAATCAACAAAAGCAAGAGAAGGGACTTGTGGAGCATTACCAAACCTCTTGGATTCACACCTAAGTTTTTTATCATTTTCTCCACACATAAAAATGGCATATTTAAAACAAATGGATTTAGGTTTACTAGGTGGAGATGAGATTTAGGTTTTGAATATTAGATTTGGTTTTCCTTTCTTTTTCCCCAAGTTGTTCGAATTTTCATATTAAAAACAAACAAAAAAAAGGAGAATTGAATTTTTGAGATGGTATTTGGGTTTTCCTTCCTCTTCTTATTCCTCTTCCTCTCCTCTTCTCCTCTCTTCCTCTCCTCCTCTCCTCTCTTATCTCTCTCCCTCTCCTATCTCCCTCTTCTCCTTCACCTACTTGTCTCCCTCTTCCTCTCATATCTCCCTCTTCTCCTTCACCTACTTTTGTCCCTTCTCTTCCTCCGCATCATCTTCCTCTCTTTCTCTCCCTCTTCCTATCTTTCCATTCTTCCTCCCTCCTCATCTTCCCCTCTTATACTCTTTCTTTTTTCACCCCAACCTCTCCCTCTCTCTCTTTTCTTCCCCCCTTCTTTTGTTTTGTCTTCTCCCCCTCTTATTTTTCCTCTTTTTGTTATCCATTGTCCCCTTACTGCTTTTATTTTCCTCTCTTGCTATAGTTCCATCAACCCCTAACTTCTACTAGAGAATCATCCACCACTGTAGTTTTTCTTAATGATCCTCTTGTAAAGTAAAATGAGTATTTTAGGGATGAAATAATTGCATTTTTTTAGCATTGTGTTTAGATATATTTTGTACATTTATTGGCATTGTTATTCGACTCATATTATGTTGGAACAAGTAGAAAAGAATAGAAGTGAACCACAAATATTCAAAAGAATTGGTGGCATCAATCTACATTGTTAGTACTTAAACACAATGAGTAAAGCTCCATGAAAGAATGTATTTGTGTAAATATATTGATCAAAGACATCATCTATATATACATTTGGGTACATAACTAAACTCTCCTGTATAGGAACATATATCAATTATTATCCATAAAGGTGGCTTTGGACATGATCAAAATGGGCATAGTTACTCAATAAGTTGACTCCCTATAGTGATTAGCTCTATACTCTGACAATATGAAGTTATAAAGAATCATATATTCTAACACTCCTCTTCTAAACTTAGCTTGGAGAGAAAAAATCAAATTACATAACTTTCCCCCCTTAATTTGACATGAACAACAAGTGTTGATCATCAAAAAAGTTGATCCAACAAGGCATAGTAAGAAACATTGTCACTTCTACAAATATCCAAAATATTGATTAATACATGGTATAGTAACACTTTCAAAAGGAAAATCTAAATAATTGTCACTAATAATATATTTCACCCAATCCACTCTAGAATCAGTGAAACAACCTATGCATATGTTGATAAATAATAACATATGAAAATAAGACTAGATCAAAAAGGTTTCAAAAATTATTGTCAAAATAGTTTCTAATGATAGCTCAACTAGATAAAAAATACAATGTAGTCCCAATAATGAGTTAACTAGAGAATAATAATGAAAGATCATATTCAATTGGTTGATTAGACATTAATGCATCTACAATAATCAATTTTTCTCTATCAAACAATTTTTGTCAAAGAAATTATCAAATAGGCACCTACTATGGCACATATCAATACTTAATTTGCATATCCTAACAATCCATAAATAACTTAGTCGAACACAATTTGGTTGGTCGATATAGTAAGTAGAAGTCAATCAAATAACTAAACATCTCAAGTTGGGTTTACCCATCAAAACATTAATAGCATATCCCCCTAAACACAACTAAGGGAGTAATACAACAATCCATGAAACAATAATAACACCATATTTAATCAAAACTTATACAACTACTACTTGATCTGGTCGAACCTCAATCAACCACTCCAATGGATCAATAGCAAGAAACAAGAGAATTGTAATGTTCTACAAGCAATGATATACATATGTAAGAAGTCCTCAAACCTTTGATTCAATAGGAGCTTGAGCTTGCACCCTCTTTTCAACAAGAATGAAATTATTTTCCATATTGACATCCTCATCATAATGATAAAGGGATTAGCCCGAGAATCAAGATTCTTGGATTAGTGGAAACTACACTTTTATATATTTAGAGAGGAGGTGTTGACCACTAGGGTGGGTAGTTATTAGAGTGATGAATGGTCATGGTAGCACGTCAACAATAGTTTCATCTATAACAAAAGTTGCAAGTTTTGGCATATTATCATCAACCAATGTTTGGTTGACTCATAAAAACCATCAACAATTGATTGCTCTTCTGTCAACTTAGTTGGATGATATCCACCTACAACAAATAAAACAACTATCAATGTAAAATCATTCTTATTAGTCAAATAAATCCCATCATGTCCAAAACCTATTATAAGTAGTCTTCATTAAGGAATACTTTGAACAATGATGCCTTGTCCACTCTTTCCAAGTCCACCTTCAATATAGCATGTCTTATTCAATGATCAAGTCCTAATAGTAGTACTATGTTTCTCAAATAGAGGAAAAATGTTGGTAGTAGTAGCCAACAAATAATGAGGATTCATGCCATCAATGTCATATTGTTAGATCCCTATAATACTAGTGATTCCCCCATTACGATTGTCACTATATCCCTTATTGGTATTTTTGTGCCCCTATTGTCTCCATATTGTTATTATTGTGCCCCATAGAATCCCACTATTGTTATTTTGTGTCCTTATATTATTATTGTTAGGTCGGCTTTGGTTATATTGTGACCCTTTAGACTCCTATATATAGAAATGAGGTTTTTTCATTTGTATCATCCAAGAATTTTTCATTTGTGTAATGTAAAGGAGTTTTCCCCCTCGAAGAGGCTGATTTTTAAGTCATTGATGTTGGGTTGTGTTATATTCTTTCCACGACTAGCCCATGTAGTTAATCGGGGGGTTAGAGGGGGGGCGGAGCCCCCCCTTTGTTGCATCGATTGCATAGCGGGGAAGTCACAGGGGGTTTGAGGGGTGCAGGTAACCCCCCTCTATGGGGTCCAGGGCAGCGCCATGGAAAATTTTGTTTTCTGGACCCTATGTTAGGTTGGGCGGACCTACTTATGGTTTTGTGCATGATTTTAGCGCATGGTTTTGGACGCAATGCTTTTCGGTCCATGGTATTGGATGCTTTGGCATGTATAAATATGTATTGTAACATTGAAAGGAACATAATGAAAAACCAATTTGGTAGTCCCGATTTTGGGATCCAGGGGAAAATCTCTGTGTATATGTGTTTTATGTGTTATTCTCTCACATTGTTTATTTTCTGTGTTTTAGAATTCGTATGCAAGTAATTTATGTATGGGGTTAAAACCTACATTTGGTTTCGGAGCTATTTTGGCTTCAAGGGGATGCCTTTGTTGCTGAGGGGTTTCGCTTGGGCCTATGGTAGACCCTATTCAGTGGAAGATCTACAAGATTGATTCTAGTGGTGAAAGAAGATGGGGAGCAGTGGAAACATAGAGATCGAGAAATTTAATGGTCAAAGTTTTGAGTTATGGAAACTCAAGACGGAGGGTCTGTTGGTGGATAAAGATCAGTGGATCGCGGTAGATCTGGGTACTAAACCAACGGGAGTGTCCGATGAAGAATGGAAGAAGTTGGATCGGAAGGCAAACAGCACAATATGATTGTGTGTCTCAAATTAAGTATTGCTAAAGGTATTAGGGGAAGCTACGACGAAGGCTTTGTGAGACAAATTAGGGACTTTGTACCAATCTAAGTCTCTCATGAATAAACTTTTCCTGCAGAAAAAGTTGTATAACCTGAGAATGAAAGATGGAGACTCAGTGACAGAGCATCTGAACACATTTAATACTGTGGTAAGTCAGTTATTATCTGCTGATATCAAAATTTCAAATGAAGATAAGTGCATCAATTTTTTGTGTTCTCTACCAATTTCGTGGGATAGCCTGGTTATTGCAATAGGTAGCAATACAACTGCCTTGCAATTTGATGAAATAGTCTCATCCTTGCTGACGAAGGAGATGAGACGGAAAAATATGGAAAGCCAAAATGGTGATGTCTTGTCTGTACAAGGATGGTCCCAGAACAGAAACAAAAATAAGTCAACGAGTGGGAGATCTAAATCTAGAGAGAGATCTAAATATCCAGGAAAACCTGCAAAGGTGGTGTGCTAGAAATGCGGAAAGGAAGGGCACTACAAAAGGGACTGTAAATCTAAAGCTTCTGATAAAGGAAAGGGATCTGATGATGCTCCTTCTGCAGGGGCAAAAACCACCTAAAATGAAGGTGGGGATGTGTACTTGGCTTCTTCAAGTACACATGTAGATCATGAGGCATGGTTGATTGACTCAGCTGCATCATTTCACTTCACTCCCCATAGAGAGTGGTTATGTGAGTATGAAAAATATGATGGTGGTGATGTCTTCTTGGGGGATGACAAGAAGTCTAGAATCGTTGGTCGTGGAAAAGTAAAGTTGAAGTTGCAAGGTGGAAGGGTTAGAACACTTCCGGGTGTTCTACATATTCCTGAATTAGCTAGCAATTTGATTTTTGTAAGAAAGTTGGATGATGCATGTGTAAAAACAGTGTTTGAGAAGGATACCTGCAAGATGGTTCGAGGGGAACTGGTATTGATGCGGGGAGTTCGAATTGGAACTCTGTACAAACTGCAAGGTAGCACTGTTGTTGATGGGTGCAATAGCTGTGTGGTTCCTGAAAGTGGAGCAGAAAATCTAGTGGTCTCTGCAAAGAAGAACATGTTGTGGCATCAAATGCTTGGACATATTAGAGAGAAGGACATTTGAATACTTCATGGTAAAGGTATGGTAGAAGGTATGAGTAATAGCTCTCTGGATTTTGATTTATGTGAAAAATCTGTATATGGGAAGTAGAATCAGGTGAGTTTCCCCTCTGGTGGTAAGAGGGCGAAACATATATTAGAACTTGTGCACAGTGATGTGTTTGGACCTGTGAAGGTTCCATCACTAGGTAAGTTTGTGTACTATGTATCATTTATAGATGACTTCTCAAGGAATACATGGATATATTTCCTTAAGAAGAAATCTGAAATCTTTGACAGGGTTAAAGAATTTAAGGCTCTGGTGGAAAAGAAGAAGATAAAGGTGTTGAGGACAAATAATGGTGGAGAGAATTTAAGGCTCTAGTGGAAAACCAGATAGAGAAGAAGATAAAGGTGTTGAGGACAGATAACAGTGGAGAGTTTTGCAACAAGGAATTTGAAGAATTTTGTAAGAAGTGTGGTATAGCACGGCAGAAGACTACTCCATATAAACCTGAGAAAAATGGAGTTGCAGAGAGAATGAACAAGACATTGATGGAAAGGGAAAGAAGCATGCTCAGTGGTGCCGGGTTAGGGCAGGAATTCTGGTCAAAGGCGGTGGAGACAGCATGTTACCTGGTCAACAGATTACCTTCATCGATGTTGGAGGATAAGATTCCACAAGAGGTATGGACTAGTAAGAAACCATCTCTTTCATATCTGAAGGTATTTGGATGTTATGCATATGTACATGTTCCAAACGAGAAAAGAACCAAGTTGGATAGTAAATCTGAAAAGTGCATCTTTATTGGGTATAAGGATGGTTTAAAGGGTTATAAGCTTTGGAACCCAGTAACAAGGAAGGTTGTGTACAGCCGAGATGTGGTGTTCAGAGAGGTGAAAGATGTTATTAAACATGAAGTCCAACAAAAGGAACCTGAGAAGATAGAGTTTG
>APFE030310017.1:32334-109227 GCA_000404065.3 Pinus taeda
TTATTTATTGAAGAACAAATCTGATGCTTTTCAAACATTCAAGAACCTTCATACATGGATTGAAAATGATGCACAATCTCATATTGGCTCTATTCGCACTGATAATGGAAAAGAATACACTTCAAATGAATTTGAAAACTATCTTCACCAACATGGGATCAAACATCAAACAATTGTGCCTTATAATCCCCAACAGAACGTTGTAGCTGAAAGAATGAATAGGACAATTTTAAATATGGTGCGCTCCATGATGTTTTTAAAAAATGTAAAGTTGATGTTTTGGGTTGATGCAGTTCTATGTGCTGTATATATAAAGAATAGATGTCCATATAATGCTATTAGAAACAAGACTCCATATGAAACGTGGTATGGGCACGTTCCTTCGGTAAAGCATCTCAGGGTCTTTGGTTCCACCTGTTATGCCTTGATACCAAAGGTACATAGAAACAAACTTGGTGCAATAAGTCATAAGTGTATCTTCCTAGGGTATTTAAACACCTCCAAAGCATACCGTCTCTATGATAAAGTCAATAAAAAGTTTGTTGTATCTAGAGATGTAATCTTTCTTGAATCATCCAAAACTGACAATGTTGTTGAGCGGCAACTTGATCGCTTGGATAGCTTCGCAAATGAAAAATCATTTCAAGAATTTGATAATCAGATTCCACATCTTGAAGGGGGGAATTCCTATACTATATCAACATGTGGAATCTTCTTCTGAAGAACTCTCTCCCCCGCATGAAACTCCAACAATGGATGATGCTTTAAGTGATGTGATTGATAGAATTGGGAGACTCAATCTTGATTCAGTCCCAACTCAATCAACGGAGTAGTCTGGACCATCTGAGAAAGGTCCCCCAAAGTGGCTGATAAAAACACTTGAAAGTGTTCCTCCTGATGAGGTTGGAAAGACAGGAACTAGAAATTCAAACCGGCAAAATGGAGGTGATGTAGATGACTCTGATTCACCTATTGATATGGATGTTTCTTATGATTGTGAATTGAATTTGTCTACAGATTTCAAGCCAATTTCCTTCAAAGACACTGCTTCTCATGATGAATGGAAAGAAGTGATGCAAAAGGAGTATGATGCCCTGATAAAGAATGGCACTTGGAAGCTGGTTGATCCTCCATTAGGAACCAAACCAATTGGCTGCAAGTGGGTCTATAAGAACAAGTATAAAGTTGATGGCTCACTTGACAAGCACAAAACCAGGCTTGTGGCAAAAGGTTTTGCACAGAAAGAAGGGGTCAATTATGAGGAGACTTTTTCCCCCACAGTAAAATGGGCTACCATCTGGACACTCTTTTCCCTAGCAGCTCAAAACGGTTGGAAAGTCCATCAAATGGATGTAAAAAATTATTTCTTGAATGGAGATCTAAAAGAGAATGTTTTTATGTCCCAGCCTGAAGGATTTTCTGTGAAAGGACATGAACATAAAGTATGCAAACTTGTGAAATCCTTGTATGGCCTCAAACAAGCAATGCGAGCCTGGTATGAAAAGCTAACTAAGCATCTTCTGAAACTCAATTTCAAACATTATGATCTTGATGATGCAACTTTATTTGTCAAGAAAGTTGGACAAACAGTGGTATATCTTGTGGTATATGTAGATGATCTTTTGATGACAGGAAACAATGAAAGCTACATTGCATCCATAAAGAAGGAATTGAGGAAAGGTTTTGAAATGACTAATTTTGGCTATGTTCATTACTATTTTGGTATTGAAGTAACTTAACATCCGAAGTCCATATTTCTTTCTCAAAAGAAGTACATTGGAGATCTGTTGAACAGGTTTGGCATGACAGAATGCAATCCTCTTACTACTCCAATGGAACAAAACTTAAAGCTCACATCCATTGAAGGAAAAGAATTTGAGGATGCAACAAAGTATAGAGAGCTTGTAGGAAGTCTCAACTACCTAACTACTACCAAACCATACATTCCGTTTGTTGTTGGAACCCTCTCTAGGTTTATGCAAAAGCCTTGTGAGGGACATTGGTCTGCTACAAAAAGAGTTCTAAGGTACTTGAAAGAAACTCAAGACTTTGGAATCAAGTATACAAAGGTGGACAACTTCAGCTTGATTGGATACTCTGATTTAGACTTCGATGGAGACAAAGAAACTGGGGTATCTACTTCAGGATATTATATGAGTCTTGGATCAGGAGCTGTCTCCTGGAGATCATGCAAACAATCAATTCTAGTAGATTCCACAACAGAAGCAGAATATGTGGCAGCAGTTGAGGCAACAAAAGAAATTGTGGCTCAGGAAAATTCTTGAAGATTTGCAGGTAAAATAAGTACAATCGACTCCACTCATGATTGACAATACCTCGAAAATAAAGTTGGCCAAGAACCCAAAGTTTCATGATCGAATGAAGCACATCAATACTAAATATCATCTGATTCGACATCATGTTGAGGCCAAAACAATCCATCTCCGCCATTGTTCCACTAATGAGCAAATTGCAGACATCTTCACCAAAGTGCTTGGAAAAGAAAAGCTTGAACGATTCATAATGATGCTTGGACTCACCAACATCCCTTCAGATTAAGGGGGGGAATGTTGACACCTAATCATCAAAATTGGGTGAATAATTCTAACTAATGTAAATAATAATAAGAAATATGAATAGTCACCGGGAGATGAAGTGAACAGCCTCTCCCTCATGTATATAATAAAGACCAACTTGAATGAATATGAATAAGTTTTTTTGAGGAGTTACTGCCTGGTTTGACATAAGCGATAGAGGTCCCATTTTCACTGGAAATTTTTGGACAAAATTATTTTCTTGTCTTGGTACTCGGTTAGCTCATAGCTCATCTGATCATCCTCAATCTGATGGGTAAACTGAGATAGTAAACAAATGTTTGGAAGGATATCTTCGTTGCTTTGTATCTGATAAACAGACACAATGGATCAAATAGTTGCCTCTGGCTGAATGATGGTATAACACTTCCTTCCATACTGCAACAAAAATTACCCCATTTATGGCACTTTATGGATATCATCCACCATCCATCACATCATATTTAAGAGAAAATCCTAAGGTTCAAGTAGTGGAAGATCATATCAAGCATCAACAACAAGTTCTCCAACTCTTAAAGGATAACCTCACCTTGGTGCAAAATAGAATAAAACAGCAGGCAGATCAACATCGCAGCAAAAGAAGTTTTGATGCAGGTGATTGGGTATTCCTACAGCTACAACCATATAAACAAATGCCCCTCAAGCAAGCTAAGAAGGATAATAAATTATCACCAAAGTATTATGGTCCATACAAGGTGTTGCAAAAGATTGGTACTATGGCATACAAATTGGAGCTTCCTGCAGCTTCTCGATTGCACCCAGTTTTCCATGTTTCATGTTTAAAGAAGGTTATAGGTGACAAGCTCCCAGTTCAAACAATATTGCCAAAACTTTATGAGGAAGGAAAAATCATATTGGAACCTAAAGCAGTCAAAGAAACAAGAACTCGACAACTACGAAATCGATCAATTTCAGAGTATCTCATCAAGTGGAAGAACTTACCCGTTGAATATTCCACATGGGAGGATGAGAATTTTATATAGAAGCATCCAGAACTACTCAAACATTGAAGGAAACACTTTTTTGAAGGAGAGAGGTATGTTAGGTCCCTATAAAACTAGTGATTCCCCTATTACTATTGTCATTGTATACCTTATTGTTATTGTTGTGCCCCTATTGTCCCCATATTGTTATTACTATGCCCCATAGAAGCCCACTATTGTTATTTTGTGCCCTTATGTTATTATTATTAGGACGGCTTTGGTTATATTATGACCCCTTAGACTCCTATACAGAGAAAGGAGGTTTTGTCATTTGTATCATCCAAGAATTGTTCATTTGTGTAATGTAAAGTAGGTTCCCCCCTCGAAGAGGCTAATTTCTAAGTCATTGATCTATCTTTTCTATATTTTTGTGAGCTGGTTCCATAATATATACTTCTTAAGATCAATACTAACAACAACATCCTCAAAAGTGTCAATAGAATAAGTATTATGAGGCATACCATCAATTATTTCTATTTTAGACTTCACAATGATCTATAGTCAACTAACTTAATTCTAAAGACCCTGTATGTAATATTTCAAATCCTAAATATTCTCATCCTTCTCGACCATCTATAACAACAAAACATCATGAAATTTCATTAAATCTTGATATTCTTCAAATAATGAAAAATTATCTTCCTAGAGGGGAGTACCTTTCGTATGAAGCTCATCAACAAAATCCTATAAGAAAGTAGCTTCATTCTCCTATTGGGTATTGGCTTGGTCTAGCCCATTAATCCTCTCCTTCAATCCATAAATATTAATATGAGTGAGAATTTTAACTTCCTCCTCTAAATCATCAAAGAGGTGTGTATTATCCCAAATTCTTCCATTAGGCCATAGAATACACATTCCATAGTTATTTCCAAGATAACAAATTTCATACTATATTCATCATTCTCCTTCAAGGTAGAGAGATTGTTGTAGCGGCTACAACCACCCTCCAAAATTTTTCCTTAACTTCGTTTTGGAGCCTCCCTAGCGACCATTTTCGGCAGCATGTCTTGCACTATCAAGTACACAAGCTTTAGAGGTTTTCTAGCAGATTGTCAGCATGTGCATGATGGCTTGTTGCATCCCCCTCATAGACTGTTTCTTTGGACTTGGTCCAACTGCAAACTGAGCAGCTCCATCAAGAAATTGTGGAATTATGGAGGGGAAACAGTGTTCCCTCCAGAAATTGCACAATCCTGACTGATAGCCTGTTGGGCTCCAGAATTGCACAATCCTGCCTGTCAACCTTCACTGGAAAAACTGCGCAATCCAACCCAGTAGGACTGCTCAGCCTAGAAATTGCGCAATTATGGGCAGCAGTCAACAGTTCATCCCAGATATTGCGCAATCCCTCTGGGACAGCCAACCCAGCAGCTAGCAGAAATTGCGCAAATCCACCCAAGACAGCTACTCAGCCCAGAAATTGCGCAATCTTGGGAGATAGTCACCAGTTCCTCTCAGAAATTGTGCAATCCCTCTAGGACAGCCATCTCTGCTCAGCCCAGAAACTACGCAGATTTTCATCCCAGGCATGCAGACCAATGCATGTGCCTTCAAGTTGACCGGTTCCCTCCGGGACCGAGTGAAATTGATTTGCATGCATGGATTGTTTCTCCCAAGGCAGCATGCAAAGTCCTCCCTTGATTCAGGGATCTATTTTTAACAGCTGGAGGTTATATGCAAGGATTATTTCAGAAACCTCCCGCCAAGTGTTGTTTTTCCTAGATTTGTGACATGCGCGTTACAACCTCGATTTTATCAAAACTCGTCAACCGGACACTGCAAAACTCATTCCTCATGTCAACCTGCAGCTCTGAAATCCCACATTGCATCTAGGAATCGTCAACACATTCAGCTCAGTTGTTTTAGGGTAAGCCCGCTTTTCATGTCTTGCGCTGTGTTTCTATGCTTTTTGTGTTTCGCCTTGTGTGAGTGTTGTTTGCTTGATTTCAGTGAGAGCTTTATGTTGTTTTAATGTATGTTAGCTTGTAGAAGCATTGTTTAGGTTTTCATTCGCATCTCAATACTGTCACATGCATGACATTTTTTTGCACGAACGGTTGTCATTGCAGTGACTCACTTCACACACATGCATGCTTTCCCATTTAATAAATCTTGCACTTGTTGTTTGCATGTATGAGCATTCACTCTTGTTTGCACTCATCTCAACACGCATCTAGACTTCTCATGTTTTCAGTTGCCCGTCGGCCAGTCTAGGCTGCCTTGGCCCGGACCGTGCCTTACCTAGCTAGCACTACGCATTTCTGGAAGCGAAGGATCTGCCTTCCCTCTAGAAATTGTGCAAGTCTGGCCCAGCACTAACCTCTAGGCTTGCATTGTACAATTCTTGGAGGTAGTGACCTGCTGGCCCCAGAAACTGTGCAATGGAGTTTGTTGGTTGCATGTCACTGCTGACTGAAATTGCGCATTATGTAGTTTCAGTCTTGAGCAGGCCAGGCTGGACTGTTCATTGCACAATTCCACCAGTGAGTCAACCTCCTGACAGCCCGAACTATGCCTTGCGTAGTTTTGGCAATCAATCTCCCGACCTCCCAGCGGAAATTGTACAATCTTCACATTCAATCACACAGGTATGTTGCAAGGCAGTCCTCAAGTTTGTTTTGGTTTTCGACTGATAAATTGCTTCCCATGAATTTTTCTATCTCTAGGCATCACAGGTATTCATTTGTCTCTCAACAGCACAAGTACAATGGCTTCCAGGAGATAATATTCAAATACACTGTTAAGAACGCAACTAGGGATGCAGTCAGTCAAGTGTCTATGAACTTGCCTATCCACGAAGACATCAAGTTGTTCATGGAAAATGATATCAAGATCAATGGAAACGACATCACGGTGAGCAGCGTCATCAGCGACAACAGAAGGCAACACACCTGCATGCGACGAATGCAAGAGGAGCGTTGTTGATAGCGTAGAGGCAGAGCAACGCTGCAAATTCAAAGCATATCCACTCATGATGAAAGAAGCTTTATAGATTGAGGCTACGAGGTGACGGCACGACATGAAGATCACGCGAAGGCATAGAATGGAACAGAGAAGGAGTTGCATGTGCTGAAGTAGCCACTCAAGGAAGAACGGGAGCTGCATAGATGGGAGAATGAGTTGTAGCAGGAACAAGGACATCAGGGGGTGCAACATGCACAGACGGATAAAACTACACCCGTACAAGTTATGGATCCATCCTAGCAGCTAGAACGAAGCAGACAAGGTGAGCAGTGATGTTAATCGTATGCAAGGGAATTTAGCAGCATGCATGTCATTGTGCACATGCATGCGATCCCACCCATTTGGCACACTCACCGAGGCGAAGACAAGAAGCAAGTCCAACTGGAGTTGAACATGTATTTTGACAAGTTGATGCACACAGCCACCAGCACATGCTTGGACGTCGACGCAGACACTATGCATCAACATGTCGTCGATCCCGTCGCACCCAGGACGACCCTACACATGCTATCAGACGAGTTGGGATGGAGGAGCCATATTAGTGTATCGGGATGCAACAAAGGCAAGAGTTTGCTTCAGTAAGATGTCACCATTGAGTGCACGGACACCATCACGGATGACCAAGCTTGGCATCAATTCGCCACCATCGACCATCACAAGGATGTCAAAGAGTTGGTCTCACCACAATGACCCGAGTGTAGTGATGTCTTGCATGGCTTGCTCAAGTAATTTTGTCTCACATGGGTACATGTGCAGATTGTATGTAACGTCTTGTCAAGTGAAAGTTCAAGTGTCGATAGTTGGATGTAACAGTCATAGAGTACATGAAGAGTCATGAGGGTAGATGAACTGTCACAAAGGGGAATGTCAAGGGCCACCCCACCCTTTGCTATAAATAGTCCCATAACTAATTGTAAGGGATTTTGGTCAGCCAAGCTTCCGATAGGAGTATCTTAGAGAGATCTTGGACAGTATTGTAACGAACCTTAGCTTCTCCACTATGCAGAGTTAGTATATCTCTTTAGAGGAGTAGGCGGTTGTGACTGTAACATTCTGTTGTCGGAACTAGTGGTTGGACATGGATGTATTGTATGACTGGAACTTACACTTCTTAATATAACAGAGCCAGCACGTTTCATGCATATGTTGTACTGTATTCCAGCTATCTTGTTTAATCTAAATAATATATGATTCTATTTTCTTACGCATGCATGTATGGATTATTTTGCATAAGTATGTATGAATCTTAATGAAATGTGTTGATTGCTTTAACCATCACTTTGGATTGTTAGCTAACTTTCTTTCCAGTTTTTGATGCATCTTCACTTGTGTGTTCCCTTCCAAGCCACATGCTATCACAGGTTTCTAAGGGGCGCACTAACCCCACTCTCCGTGAAAAATATATTCATTCTCTTACTCATATGGTCGCAAAGATAGATCATGATTTCAAGCACTTTAACCATAAAACATTCGATAAAGAAATTCTAAAGTTACTAAAAGCACCCAATGAATTCATTGAACAGTTTTACACATGCTTTTGTAATCTTTCATACCGATTCCCCGAAGATGAAATTGATTGGGAATTTCTCGATGGAAGATTTGAGTATCTTCTTCACATATCCAAGCCCCTCTCAGCACACTTCGATGATGGAGCTGCGCAATCATAGGCAGGCATGGTTGTTGTCACAAGTGATTGTCCATCTTCACCTCATCAAACAAATCCACCATCACAGAGTGATGTGGGAGATCATGCACACACATCTGTTGAACTATCACATCCTCCCACCCCACGTGCTCTTGATATCTTCGTAGATTTGGCTTGCAAGCATATTGGTTGTCACGTGGATTCATTCCCTCAACCTTTGTCCCTGCGTTTTGTTGATCCTACAGATTTTACTGTCTTGTGTTCTTCCATTCCGGACTCCTCACCTATTGTGAGCGAGGATCAAACTGTTGACAAAGTTGGTGTTATGTAGCGAACTTGCATCATCATTCATGATGAGTGTGTATAGGAATCTAAAGAAGATCCCGCCGTGAAGGATGACTCCCTTCCAGTTGCGCCTCATCTGCTTTATCATGACATCCCTTGTGATTCTTCCACTATTGATTTCCCATGTGAAAACTCATTTCCGGATGTTTCTAACTCTGATCGTTCACAGGACACGTCAGATGTGATTTTGTCATTACAGTGCAGAGAGGACACATCTTCCTCCGAAAATTCGTCTAATCAATCATTTGTCATTTCTAAAAACATAGAGGATGAACATCTTTGCTTCTCATCTACCTCTCTGCCCAATTCATCAAATCATGAAGATGCCGACAATCATCCTGAATTTTCTGATCTTGGTTGTCGTGATCTCTCTACTTCTTCATCTGTTCACGATGTTGATTCAATCATTGTTAATATGTCTAAGACACTGGTCTACGATGATCTATCTGTCAATGAAGTCGAAACCCTGTAGACTATTGAGGCACTTCAGCCCGAGCTGATGGTTATGTCAAGCCCTCGTTTTCTTGAGGTTGGTTTCACTTCCGATCAGGAAATTATTGAAACACTCAAGGCTCCTCATCACTCTCTGCTTTGCATTGAAGATCAACCAGACACCCAAATTTTTCTTCCTCCACTCGAACTGCACAATCCAATTGCTCATGCGTTGGAGGAATCTTACACAGCACGCACACATGCACAACGTAGTTGGTCTACCTTTCTCAGGTTTTCTTGCATGTCGTAGTCAATAGAATGCATACACTCAACATCTGCACGCAGTGTAGCACAGCATCATGGCAAGTCCACAGAGTGCATGTCATGAACTTTCACTCATCTTTGTTCAATGGTCATTTGTAAGCTGGAGTGTGTCCGCCTTCATCATTATATATTTCATTCTTGCTGGTTTGTGCAACTGCGATGTTCGCAAACTGTGCCTTCACCAACATGGGTCAACCATTGTGCTCGTGGTTGCATTGGAAGTATCACTTCACATGAGACGACCTGTGCACTATTAGTTTAGGAGTAGGAGTAGTGTTTGCTTTTGAGTTGTTTGCTTGCATGCATGTTCACTTCTTTCTCTGTGTGTTTGTTTGCTTGCTTGCTTGTTTGCTTACTCGCTTTTCTTCTGCTTCTCGGTTTGCTTTTTGGTTTGTTTGCTTGTTATTGTTCGTAGGTTAGTTTCGCATGAACCATGTGTGACTCTTGAAACAAGCTGGGTAAAGTACAAGAGGACTTGTGCAATTATCAATACTTGGTTATTTATCATCCCACCTCTATATGAAAAAATTATTGTCTTTCAATCCATGATACATAAATGGAAAATACGTATTGTTCGAAGTGAACCTTGTAATTGGTGAAAACACAATGCTTGTGCGCTAACTAGTGTCACCTACTCTAGTCGGTGGCTTTTGGGTTAATCCTTGCCATCTCAGTCAAGTAGAGTAAGGTGAGGGGGAAAACCTTAACAAGCACATCATAGGTATACATAAACTACTTCTCTAAAGGAAAAACCTCTTCTACTATCAATAAGTCAAGATCCCTCTTCCGCCTCTGAAAATAATAAGTGTTATGCATAGTTATGAAATGAAAAATGAAAAAAATGAAAAAGTGAAAAAAATTTGAAAAAATGAAAAATGAATAAGGCGAAAGAAGAGAAAGGCTTCCTGCACAGAGAGGTGATGCAAGTAATTCCATCGGGGTAATGACCAAGCTCGTTAGCAGTAGAGTGATGCTTGTGTTCTTGCATGACTCCATCGGGGTACTGTCTAGACCTGCTGGCAGCGGAGCAACACCAGAGATGAAACTAAGACTCTGATGACTATACTGCTTGTGCATCAATATACCCCCTCGAAACAACTGTGTTGGCTTGGCTTGGAATGTGTGTCGACCGACCAAGGGCTTGGCAGATGCTACATCTTACAACCAAGCAAGTGTGGAAACCAAGACAACTAGAGAATTAAACAATACTTCCGGAGGTGTTAGAATTTCTTTTCACGAACAAGGTCCATTCAGAGAGCTGGAGTCCTACTAGTGTGTCTCAAAGTGTTGTAGCGGCTACAACCACCCTCCAAAATTTTGCCTTAGCTTCGTTTTGGAGGCTCCCTACCGACCATCTTCAGCAACATGTCTTGCACTGTCAAGTACACAAACTTCAGTGGTTTTCTAGTAGATTACCAGCCTGTGCATGATGGCTTGTTGCATCCCCCTCACAGGTTCTTTCTTCAGACTTGGTCCAGCTCCAGGCTGAGTAGCTCCCTCAAGAAATTGCACAATTCTGGAGGGGAACAAGCCTTCCCTCCAAAATTGTGCAATCCTCACTGACAACCTGTTGGGCTCCAGAATTGCGCAATCCTACCTCTCAGCCTTCACTGGAAAAGCTACGCAATCCAGCCTAGAAATTGCACAATTTTGCGCAACAATCAGCAGCTCAGCCCATAAATTGGGCAATCCCTCTGGGATAGCTAGCCCAGCGGCTAGCAGAAATTGCGCAAATCCAGCCAGGATAGCTACTCAACCCAGAAATTGCGCAATCCTGGGAGACAATCACCTGTTCCTCTTAGACATTGTGCAATCCCTCTAAGACAGTGATCTCTGCTCAACCCAGAAACTATGGAGAGTTTCATCCCAAGCCCACAGACCAATGCATGTTCCTTCAAGTTGACTAGTTCCCTCCGAGACCGAGCAAAACTGATTTGCAAGCATGGATTATTTCTCCCAAGGCAGCATGCAAAGGCATCCCTTGATTCAGGATCTATTTTTAGCAGTCGGATGTTACATGCAAGGATTATTTCAGAAACCTCCCGCCAAGTGTTGCTTTTCCTAGATTTGTGGCATCCACGTCATGACCTCGATTTTATCAAAATTCATCAACTGGATGCTGCAGATCTCATTCCTCACATTGACCTTGCAGCTCTGACAACCCACATTGCATCTAGGAGTCATCGGCACATTCAGCTAAGTTGTTTTGGGGTAAGCCTGCTTTTCATCTCTCGCGTTACGTTTCTGTCACTTTTTTTGTTTCACCTTGTGTGAGTGTTGTCTACTTGATTTCAGTGAGCATTTGATGTCGTTTTAATGTATGTTAGCTTATAAAAGCGTTGTTTTGGTTTTTGTTTGCATCTTACTATTGTCGCATGCATGACTTTGTTTTTGCATGAACAGTCGTCGTTGCGGTGACTCGCTTCACACACATGCATGCTTTCCCATTTCCTGAATCCTGCACTCATTGTTTGCATGTATGATCATTCATTCTTGTTTGCACTCATCTCACCATGCATCCAAACTTATCATGTTTTCAGTCGTCCGTCGGTCAGTCTAGGTTGCCTTGGCCCGAACAGTGCTTTGCCTGGCTAGCACTACGCATTTCCGGAAGCGAAGGCTCTGCCTTCCATCCAGAAATTGCGCAAGTATGGCCTGACACTGACCTCCACGCTTGCATTGCACAATTCTTGGAGGCAATGTCTTCTTAGCCCCAAAAACTATGCAATGCAGTTTACTAGTTGCATGCCACTACTGACTTAAATTGCGCATTACGCAGTTTCAATCCTCAACAGGCTAAGCTAGACTATGCATTGCACAGTTCTAGCAGTTAGTCAGCCTCCTAACATCCCGAACTGTGTCTTGCACAGTTTTGGCAGTCAATCTCCCGACCTCCCGGCGAAAATTACGCAACCTTCACGTTCAATCACACAGGTATGTTGCAAGGCAGTCCTCAAGTTTGTTTTGGTTTTCGACTAACAGATTGCTTGCCATGAGTGTTATTATGTCTCCAAGCATCACAAGTGTTCGTCTATCTCTCTGCAGCACAAGTACAACGGCTTCCAGGAGAGCAGAGTCAAAGACACTATTAAGAGCGCCACTGGGGATGCAGTCAGTCAAGCGTCTATGAATTTGCCTATCCACAAAGACATCAAGTTGTTCATGGACAAGGATATCAATATCAATGGAAACGCCATCATAGCGAGCAGCACCATCAACAGCAAAAAATGAAACACACCTAAACACGATGAATGCAAGAGGAAGGTTGTTGACAACATAGAGACATAGCAAAGATGCAAGTTCAAAGAAGATCCACTCATGACGAAAACATCTTTGGAGATTGAGGCTACGAGGTGAAGGCGCGACATGAATATCACACAAAGGCAGAGAACGGAATAAAGAAGGAGTTGCATGTGCTGAAGTAGCAACTCAAGGAAGAATGGGAGCTGCATATACGAGAGAATGAGTTGAAGCAAGAATAGGTACAATAGGGGGCGCAACATGCATAAACGGATGAAACTCTGCCCGTACAAGTTATGGATCCATCCCAACAGTTGGCACGGAGTAGACAAGGTGAGTAGTGATGTTGATCGCATGCAAAGGAATTCAGTAGCATGCATGTCATTGTGCGCATGCATGTGATCCCACCCATTTGCACACTCACCGAGGCGAAGACAAGAAGCAAGTCCAGTTGGAGTTGAACACGTATTTTGACAAGTTGATGTGCATGGCCACCAACACATGCTTGGAGATCAATGTAGACACTATGCATCAACATGTCGTCGGTCTGGTCGCACCCAGGATGACCATGCGCATGATATCATACGAGTTTGGATGGAGGAGCCATATCAGTGTACCAGGATGCAATGGAGGCAAGAGTTCGCTTCAACAAGATGTCACCATTGAGCGCACAGACACCATCACGGACGACCAAGCTTGGCATCAGTTCGCCACCATCGACAATCACAAGGATGTCAAAGAGTTGGTCTCACCACAACGGTCTAAGTGTAGTGATGTCTTGCATGGCTTGCTCAAGCCATTTTGTCTCACATGGGTACATGTACAGATTTTATGTAACGTCTTGTCAAGTGGAAGTTCAAGTGTAGATAGTGGGATGTAACAGTCATAGAGTAAATGAAGAGTCATGGGGGTAGATGAACTATCACAAAGGGGAATGTCAAGGGCCACCCCACCATTTGCTATAAATAGTCCCTCATAACTCATTGTAAGGGCTTTTGGTCAACCAAGCTTCCGATAGGAGTATCTTAGAGAGAGCTTACACAGTATTGTAATGAGCCTTGGCTTCTCAACTGCGCAGAGCTAGTATATCTCTTTGGAGGAGCAGGCGATTGTGACTGTAACGCTCCGCTGTTGGAACTAGTGGTTGGACATGGATGTATTGTATGACTATAAATTACACTTCTTAATATAACAGAGCCAGCACATTTCATGCATATGTCGTATTGTATTCTAGCTATCTTGTTTACTCTAAATGATATATGTATATGTTTTCTTACGCATACATGTATGGACTATCATGTATAAGTTTGTATGAATCTTACTAAAATGTGTTGATTGGTTTAACCATCACTTTGGATTGTTAGCTAACTTGATTTCTAGTTTGTGATGCATCTTCCCTCGTGTGTTACCTTCCAAGCCGTGTGCTATCATAGGTTTCCAAGGGGCACACTCACCCGACTCTCCTTGTGTTAGAACCGTTCATGCACCTTCCTTGTTTTGTCGTATCTGTCACACCCTTGCTACCAACAGGGACATCTTACTTGCCTCTGTGCGAAACTGCAGTCAAGGCAATATTGTATGACCCACTGTTGCGGCTCCTACACCAAATGGTCTGAGGTCTAATTGGGACTTCTTACCATGGAGATCCCCTGACATATTGGCGGGTCCAACACCATCAACAGGGTTATAAAGCATTTGTAGCAAGACTTGGCATGATTTGCAACAACCTATGGATGGTCTTACCTTTCTCATCAAGTTCAGGACAAATCTAAGAAACCATGTTATGTAATTCAACAATTGTTTCTTCCACAGAGATAAGCTTTAATATTCCCTCTTTTTATGCACAATGTATCTTCATAGCACCCATATTTCCAGTAAAGGGAAAAAAGGAACTTCATTTACTACAGTAGTCAATTTTGAAAGGGTTCACTATCTAGCTTATCTGTTGGTCAATTGTCAATTAAGACAAGAATCCTTACTCTAGTGTCAAGTCATTGCACTTAATTTATCATGAGTATATTAGCCAAACAACATGTTTCCCAAAGAAGAAGGTCCTTGGTCTTTTATCAACAATAATAAGAAAAGAGTGAATAGCATAACACAATACCACCAAATATAACTAATAATACAATTATAGTATACTAAGGAACATTATCACCATAATCACTATATTTTCAATTAGTTAGGAAAATAATTGTTAACAATAGCAATGAATTCCTTAAGAATATAGATCCTCTATCTTGTTGAACAATAACACGACAACCACAATCATTAATTTTCCTCCAAAACAGCATCATGTAAAACAACAAAAAATTGTCTAAACTCATGAAATCAAGTAGGTTATATATCTCATAGCAAATAAAATTCATGTCTATTTAATCTAAATAAAAACATGAACAACCTTCCTTCCTCAATTAGCATGATTGAAGGAAGTTCTCCAACAACTAAGTAATATTTAAACCATAATAATGCAACCAAGGCTCAAGGAACCATATGGGAAGTACCACTCTTAAATACAATGTATCTATTGCTAAAGCAACCTCATTGATTTGTCTTTCAAAACCAAATATATCTCGAGTGAGGACAAGCATTTTATTTAATACTCCAAAACCTCCAATCAAATAAGTATGTTATATGAACTTTAAGCAAATAGTGAGTAATGGATAACGATATTATTTTACCAGCGATCAACCATGCCAAGTCGAACATATGCTAGTAACTTTACTTCAAAATTAACTTGGAAAAACAAATATGCCCAATCACTTGTATGCAAAACTATCAATAACTACAATTAAATTCAAGGGATACTAAGCATACTAATGGGTGCCCAAATTGGCATATTTTTAACACCCTTCAAATATCTTTATGCACATATTTTTATATTTCCATGTTGTTATCGGAAAATCTAGTGTCCATTCAGAGCTGTTAGTCCCACTAAGATGGGTAGCTATCTTAGAAACAAACAAACTAAAGTTACTTTCATTTTCCTTATGGGAAGTAGATAGAAGAGAAGCAGAGAATACCAACCTCAATCTTTCGCTTGGTTCCTTGCTTGTTCCCTCTCTCCGCTGACAGAGCTTTGTCACTCCTTCCTTGCTTACCCCGCTTCAAAGAGCACCTGTAAAGTCAAAGCAGCATGATACCATCAAAGCACAGAGATTTACGATCATAAACAATATATGACCAGATATATATTGACCACACAAATGCATATATCAACAAACATACAAGAATGTGGAGGAAAACTCTAATAGCTTTATTGATAGAAAGAGTAGAAGAGAGGATTACAACCCATTGATATGACCCAACGTCATCCTCCCAGCATGAAAGCCCTTCTTCACCTCATGAAAAGCTTAGATCACCCAACACTATGATCTTCCACCAAGAAACCAACAGCACTTCCTTACAAAATACAAAATTCCAACCTTTGGATCTCTTGGATGAGGGATCCATATATAGATGCTTGCAAGGGGGTGAGTCAGCTTCTGGGATTTTGATTAGTGTCCTCTCTCTGATGGTTCTTGGTTCCACTTGGAGATTCATGATCTCTTACTCATCCCTGGGCAAATTCAGAGAGGCAAGTGTCACAGGAGAAGTTTCTGGAAGATTCCATGATCATCCACCTTGCAAACTGTCTCTGACATTTGTCTACTCTCGCCCATCGCACCCTACAGAAGGGCTTTTCAGTATGCATCGCACTTTTTGCATGTGGCAGGTGAGATGCATCGCACCCTTAGCACTGAGCAGTCTGTATGGTCCAGTTATGAGCAGTATTCCATGGAGAACTTCTAGGAGATGATGTAATCAGCTGACCTTGTTCCTTTAGGGTGTGAAACAACACTTTTAGGGACTCAGAAGCCCTTGGTTTATGGACATATATGATTGGGGTTGCAGTGCCCAAATATGTCTATAACACGTCACTTCATCACCCTTTTTTCCCACAAGAATACATTTTTATCAAGGTGTAATTATATCTTGATTATGTCATTTTAATGTTTATTCTTGTGCATTTAGGGAAGAATTTGCCTCTTTGTGCTAACTTGTCGAAAATCATGGAAAATAAATTAGGCATGTTGTGCAAGCACAATTTGTTGCAATACTCGTAATGTTGTTGTAACACATTCATGTTAGAGCAACACCCTACTATTGTTACAACATGATACAACCTATTTACTATTGCAACACTAGAGTTGAAACTTGCTTAAAAACCATTGTTGCAACGTGCTAAAAATTAGTTGATTGACATAATTGTTGCAACTCCCAAGAATCTAGCACAACTTAGCAGCTAGTCTACCTCTAGTTGTCGACAATTGATTGCCGAACAACTTTTGTACCCAACAAGGAAAGTGACAAAGACTAAGGAACATTTGGCAAAGAAAATATGACCACCTTAGGAAAATGACCCATTTTCCACCTATTGCATTGTTAAGAGAGTCATCATCATTTGATCTTTTGTATATTTTGGAGAAATCATTGTAACGGAGGGAAATAGCCTAAAAATATGAAGTTTCTCATGGTTGTCCCTCAGCTTCCTAGATAATTCAAGCTAGCAAGTAATATGTATAAAAACATAGCTCCACTTGAGCCATGGGGAGAGAAGGAAGATGGTGATAGAGAGAATCTCTTGATTGTAATATCAATTCCAAATTCTTAATATAAGCTCATATCCCATTTCCATTTTATCTACTTGAATGGTGTGCTAACTAATTAACATTATGTTACTCTCATAACCAATACCTCCCCTAAGAAGGTAGGGCCCCCTCCTTAGCCAAGTACTACTTGTAACTATATAGCTTAGCTTCCAATATTCCTATATATTTGAATTATCTTAGTAGTTGTTATGTTTCACATTCCTTACATTGTTGCAACTCACTAATCAGAAAAGTACAAGACTTTGTTTTTAGGATTAAGTTATTTACTCTATTTCGAGTACTATGTATGTTTATTATGTTTTACAAGAATTATAATTATTGTTTTTGTATGTAATCAGATTCTTTACAGCATAGTTGTGGTTTGAATCTTCTACATAATAGCATGTGGTTTAATTCCTTCATGTTGCAGCTTGCTAGCATTGCATCTCTAATGCATCTTTGTTACAAAATTTAAGATCATCTAAACATTGAGCAAGTCACCCCTTTGACGCCTATGTGATTTACTTCCTACTTGCATGATGTGTTCTACCTATGTTGGGGGTTACAACAACAAGATTCCTAAGCCCACTAAGTAGAGGAGTGATATTTCCCTTCCTACAACTTAGATTGGTAATTCTATCTATTTTGGGGGTTACAACAATAAGCTTCCTAATCCCACTACATAGAAGTGTGCCATCTCAATTCTACAAGTGTGGTTTTGATTACAAGTGTGGTTTGGTTTTCTCTATGACTTGTGAAAGAAATTTAATATCTTGCTTTGTGGCATTCAGTTAGAATACAACAACTTCATCAACAATTAAAAATATTATATCAGCATATGCAGTGCACAACAGTTCATACGAACACCAAATTGAAAATTAAATGAATAGTTCCTCATTTATTTGATTAAAATGTAAAGCCCATTACTTTTGGCATCATTGTTGGGGAACTTTCAATAGTATAATTGTTGTTTTGTTGTTTGATTAAACTACAAAAAAATATTACAATAATTTGTGTGATATGTTTCTTTCAAGTTTTTCTTTTCAACTGTATACTTTAGAAAGAATGTCATTTTATTTTCTTCATGCACAGAGTTATAGATCAACTAGCTAGATTCGTTAATTCCACCAAAACCATCCATAAAACTAACACAGCAAGTCAATCTCAAGAGGAAAAGGGGCATAGTCAATGGAAATACTTAACTCCCACAACAAGATCCCTTGCTAATAAGGAACCTAAAACCTCTGTCTAGGGATCTGAAATTATATAAGCTTCATCTTCTGCACAAACAAAAATTTTGTTCCCTAAAGGTTTGATAAGTGAGAAGTTCCACTCTAGAGAGTTGATTTTTCCCAAATTTCCTAAAGCACCGTCGAAAGAGGAGATGACCCAAGAAGTTAAAGAAGAGAATCCTACCTTCAAATTCCCTATTCGAGAATCAAATGAGGAGACCAAAACGGAGAATATTCCTCACTTAGCCCTGCCAAACTTTCACAATCTATCCAAGGAAGACCCTGACACCTTCCTCTTTGAATTTGATGTACTCTGCAGGAGCTACAATTATGTGTTTGATGCCCAGATATTGAAACTTTTCCTTGCTACACTCAATAACCTTGCACTATGCTAGTTCATGAGCCTTGACAAGAACAACATCTGCACTTGGAATCAGATGAAATAGAAACTCCTGGAGAAATACCAAGCGCGCTGTAAACAAGAATAATGGAGGGTGGAAGCCTTCAAAATGACACAAATGAATATGAGAGTCTTAAAGATTATATGAAAGATAAAACTATAATTTGTATAGAGCAAGGTAGGACAGTTTGGATCCTGAGACATTATGTGTCTTATTATTGAGAGTGTTGGAAATAATATTGAGAAGGGGGTGAATCAGTATTATCAAATCAATACCTTTATTTCCCAAACAGATTTATGTACGCTACTTCAGTAAAGTGAACTAGCGTGTACACGCGATTGTGATTAAGGAAACCAGCATATATCTAGAGAACTTGTGATTTAGACAATTTATCATGTGTTGATATTAAAGCAGTATATCAGAGATTTATTAGACAGTGCAGTAAAAGCAGAATAAAGCATCACACATGAACACCAAGATGTAAGGTGGAAACCCAATGTAGGTAAAAACCACTTGTCGTTGTCGTCTCTGTCTTCTTTAATAATAAGAAAAATATGTTTACAATCTTGTATTGGTACAGACTCATACGAGTACACAGGCTTCTACCTACAGAAGGTTACAACCTTCTCTCGTTCTCCAGCTTCTACTGGAAGGGAGCTACAACCCCCTAGCTCTTGTACTAGCCAATATGTTTACTAGTACGCATGTGCCAGCCTACAAAAAAACTCCACTCTTCCACCAGGGACCACGTTTCATGAATTTTCAGACCGGATACTCCTGGATCACAACACCACAATCTGAAGGCCACATTTTATCAAATTTTCACACTGGACCCATCATAACTTTTAAACTTAAACTGCATCAACCAATATTCAGATAATCTGAACAATTAGATCACTGACACCATAACATTGTGCTGAACTCAGAACCCTGCATCATCATTTAGAACCAGTTGTAACCTCAAAAATCATGCATTAGAGAGTATATGCTACTTGGTTGCAACCAAACTACGTGTATACACTACTTCCGTTAATTGACCCTACATATACCTTCAAAACTACTGCAAACATAAACTTTTGAATCAAGTCTATACCAACTATCAATATTATGAATATCTACTGTCAACTTTCAAAGCTTTACACAAGCGGGGACAAAGATCACTTCTTCTCACTTATACAATCAATCAATCAAATGCCAGCCTCCTTATGTATTTAGTTTTACATTCAAATCTAAGAAGACTTCATTGACAGACAACAATAAAATAACAAAATTTTATCAGATAGATCAATCAGATCTGAAAAGAAGCTTTTTTTTTTGTATACGCTACTTGAAAGAACTGAACCTACGTGTATACGCTCTTTAGATGAGACGAACCTATGTATAGATCTGCGAATATTGACTCAGAACTTTGCTGCAATTCCAGACTTCAGAAAAACCCAGATCATGATAGATATCGAATAGAACAGGCACAAAACATTAGATCTAGTCTCACCCAATATCAGATAATTCAAGAATAAGTCATGTCAAGTCTCATGATTCTTGATCCAATATTAAACTCAAGGTGCACATGAATATTTCAGATCTAGTCCCAAACATAACCTTGCAACATAAAACATACTTCAGATAGAAGTATTCCTTAGAACCTTATTGCTTGCACACCCTGGCCTAATGATCTTCTCCTCCTTATATACTCTTAGGCCTTTCTCAATACCTTGGACCAAATACCTAGGGTCAATACCTTGGACCAGATACCTTGGATCAAAATACCTTGGATCAAATACTTGGTTTTCCAACATGTACGAGTTTTTCCTCCTGTGAAAGTATGTGTATACATTATATGCTTCTTTTGTTCTGTTAACCCAAGTGTATACGCTTATTGGACAAAATGAACCAGCGTATACCTCTCTTTCTTCATTCTTTGGAGTCTGATCTGTAATTTTTTGTTGTTAACCTGTTGCACTGTGAACTGTCATCTGAGAGAGTTGCCATCAAGGACAACACCTGTATCATAATGCCAACAGAGAGGAGTTTGTGATGATTGTATTGAACTTCTCAAGCTAATGAGTGGAGGAAATGTCTCTCAACAATCCTATGATGTCATCACTGAGTTGTGTCAAATAATTTAAGAGGTACTTCAAAAATCAGAAAAGGACCTAGAGATATATTGACAAGAGTTGGAAAGACTACTGGAAATGGGGTTACAATAAAAAAAAATTGGAATATGTTAAAATATTTGAAAAGCGATATACTCGGTTCATTGAGCTCCCAATTAGACATATTTCACATGAACAACAAGAAATGGGAAGCAGAATTAGCTTTCGCAATTTTCTATCCAAAGTGCAGAAGAAAGCACCCATGGAAGGAATGTTTGTTGGACCATATTGAGAGATGTGTAATATGCAATGAGGATCGTGCTACCAATAAGTTTCCATCCCAATCAGGATTGAAATCTTTCTACCAAGAATTTCAGGAAGCGAAGCAGTTGTGTTTCATCTCTCAAAAACAATTGTGGTAGCCAAAACCTCAAGGTATGGTTCAAGATCAATTACAATATTTGAATTCATATTTGACTAACCCTTCAATGCAATATTCTTCTCCAACATGGTGCTTGATTTATCAACCATGAATGGCTCCTCCTCCCCCAATCCAACTTTGGCAACAAGGGTGGAGAAATCCCACTTTTGGAGGCCCTTAATAGGTCATAATACAACCACCTATGCAAATTCTTCTGTAATATCCCCTATGACATGACTCAAGACTCTATTAGTTAAAGTTTGAACTACAGTTAAATTGGAAAATTTGATTTATGAAATTAATATGTTTTGTTATATATATAGAGAGAGAGAGATATATATATATATATATAGATATAGATATCAAAGGCAATGAATTTTATTTTATTTATAAATTTCTTGAGAATATGTAAAGGGCTATCAAGTAAAATCAAACCCCTAACAGTCAAAGAAGCGGTTGAAGGGGAATAACAAAAGAGAAAAATTTCTCATTTTTGCTCATTCTCTGAAGAGAGAAAAGGGAAAAAAGAAATAGAGAGAAAAAAGTTAATAGTCAAACTAGAGTAAAATGGTTAGAGATAAATGTCATGGGTCTAGAAGAATATTCATACCAGAATAAATGGCTCGAGATAAATGCCACGAATCGGATTTTAATTGAAATTTACTGTGGGAGAGAAATACAATAGTTTCCAAACACACACTAGCAGGAGAGAAAGACTAGTGGAGCCCTCAAACAAAACCAAGGCGTTGCTTAGGGTTATAAGAAAATACTATTTGAACTGTTCAAAAAATATAATAATAAAAATAAATAATATATATATATATATAATAGAGTATTCTATGATTGGAAATAAGAAAATACTATTTAAACTGTTCAAAAAATAAAATAATAATAAATAAATAAATAAATAATATAATATATATATATATATATATATATTCATATTCATTCTATGATTCGAAGGGGTGATGCTCGGGGTAGCTAATCAAGCAGCTAGCTTAAGGTTGGGTGGACCATGAGAGCCCTTTGCATATTCCCCATAATAACCTAGATAAGTTTTCTAATCCAGTTTCCTTTTCTATGTTTTGAAGAAAGAAGATGTTTGTAAAAGTGCTTGATAGTGTAATTGCTAACCTAGAAAGAAAGATTTGTATAGAAAACTGTGTAAAGAAAATGTATAAAGACGCAGGTGTGTAGGTGCAGGAAACTGACTGTGAAAACAGTCACAAGCACTGACATGAATAATGTTGATAAACTGTGCCAGGAAGAAGAAACATAATGAAGGGTTGGTAAGTTTAGGCCAACAAATATTTATAGGATGAATTATCATAATGAAGGGTTGGTAAGTTTAGGCCAACAAATATTTATAGGATGAATTATGTTATCGGTTCTTGTAAATCTTTATGGGATTGATTCAGTAACAGTTATGAACTGTAGTGAATTTTTGTTTAGGGTTAACTGTGTTGATGATAACTATATAGTTCGGAGTGCAACTGTAAATGTTGAAGTGACTAGATAACATAGGAGTCGGAAAACAACGTTAAAATTGTAACATAGTCGAGTAGTAAAGTCGAGAAAAAACTTGCAAAAGCAACAAAGGAACTAGTTAATGATGTCATTTCATTTAATCCATACATATTCAAATTATAACATGCTTGTAATTTAAGAACAAAATCAGAACAGAGAACAGAGTATTGGTGATCGAATGTGTAAGAGCTAATGAGCAAAACATATTCATTTTCATATGACCATGAGAGGGAATCAGTCCAACTGAAAATAACATTTATATTGACATTAAAGAAAAACATATGATGTGTGTCAAAGGTCGATTGGCCACGCCAATTCGGCATACTGAGTAAAGGTAGTAATAGCTACATGAAATGTTATAGCTAGAAGCATGGCCGTAACCATAATTGTGTTAAACTTCCTCGTAAGAAAGTAAAAGGGAAAAACCCTTGAATAAATTTTCGTGTCATAGAGATACATATCGAGCCCTACGACTGTAGCCAAAACCTATCAACTCGGCTTGTAATCGAGAAAACCTCGGAAATCAAAGAAAAAACATGCAATTAGAACCAAGTGGTCTCAATGAAGTCGCTCTGAAGAAAGGAGTGTTCTTCTTGAAGAATGAGCATTGTACCAATTAGAGAGCTGCACTGCAAGCAAAGAGAGTAAAACAAAGAAAAAAAACAATTAATAAGGGAACCTTGTTGGCCAGATTGCAAATGCACACTTTAGATGAAGGGATTTATTATTAAAAGATATATACAACGATTAAAATACTTGTAGCATGTGCAGACCATGTCTTCTTTGCTTTGAGAAGCTCATATAACCCTAACAAGGTTTATCCAACAATTAAAATTACAACCCTTTAACTAGGAACAAAATGGTGAATCCAATATTAAAAGAAAGAGAAACTAAGTATCATTTACCAGCTGGGGATTCTAGTAACTCACTGCTTGCATAGGGTTAATGAAGCCGAATAAATCTCTTGATTGTGACCGTCATTCAAACATCATCACGAGTGCACCTAACAAGTATTACAGTCAGAACAATCGCTAGGAAGAGAGAATCGAAGATTTGAGAGTTGACCATTGTGATAAACCAGAATCGGAAAGATACTCACCAAGGGAATCTCTCTGTCGAAGAGTGCCATTAAAATCTAGATCAAGGAGCCAGTAACCTTGTTGGACTGCAAGTGAATCAGTTTCTGAAAATGTTTGCAGAAAAATTGATAGGAAGATAAACCCTAGGAAACCCTAGCTCGCAAAGCTTCCTTCATCAAAAGAGAATGAAAATGAGAAAGGGAAAGGACAACCCTGAGGATGGTTACCTCCAAGAACAACCCCAATGAACCATCGCTATCGATTCACCAAACAACACATGTACAACAGATATTGTTGGAATCACGATTATCATTAGACCAAAACCCGCAGACTTTAGTCTTTGCTACATTCGTCGATAGACCAAAATCCGAAGGCACAAGATAGACCAAAATCCGCAGGCATTAGTCTCCGCTACATTCACTAGAGTTAGGATCCACGAGAGAGGGATAGTCCATGTTGCGAAACACACAAGGAGCAGTGAACCCAATGTCCAACAGTCTCCCCCAGCACGAGTTAGGTGAGTTTCAAACTTGAGAACTGTCGCTCTGATACCACTCGCTGGAATGTTAGACCAAAACCCACAGACATTAGTCTCCACTACAATTGTTAGAGTTAAGATCCACTAGAGGCAGTGAGTCCATATTGCGAAACACACAAGAAGTGTTGAACCCAATGTCCAACAAAAATGAGGCCAACGCATCCATAGATTGATAAAATCATTTTAATGTAGATATATTTCTCCTCGAAAGCATCGGTGTGGGTTACAACTATGCAGTGGGAGAGTTGAAATCATAATAAAGGGTAACACTATATATATGAAAAATTAAACAACAATCGCAATTGTAGAATTGAGGCTTCTGTGATCCATCATAGTTATAAGAAGAATTTCGGCATAAATCACATATAGAAAGACCTTTGTCGACGCGTTTCGAACCAACTAGTGTGGTTCATCGTCAGGACAAGTTGAAGAAACAGATCCAGTCGAGCAAGTTAAATAGTCTGAGCAGAGACTCCAACAGCTAAAAAATATTATCAAAAATTAGCCGTTAATCTTTTTTAGCCATTGGAGTCTCTGCTCAGACTATTTAACTTGCTGGACTGGATCTGTTTCTTCAACTTGTCCTGACGATGAACCACACTAGTTGGTTCGAAACGTGTCAACAAAGGTCTTTCTATATGTGATTTACGCCGAAATTCTTCTTATAACAATCACAATATACATTGTCGAGACTTATAATATACCTTCACTGTGCCAATGATAATTTCCCACACGCATTACACGAAGGTCCCAAAGAGAATTTATTAAAGAGGTTTATTGAGTCGAGAGCACATCTTAATGACTAATCGGTATATGGAATTTATATAGTTATAAAGATTCTCAACAGTGGTCATAAACTATGCACTTATATAACCTTTTTTATATAAATCAAGATACAATGCCCAATTAAAAATAAGTTTAACCACTAAGATAGTTCTGTTATATGGGTAAAAATAAAAAGAATTTTAACCAAACCATGAGAACGGAACATTGATAGTCAATGGGTACATGAGGCGTTGTCAATGGGTACATGAGGCGTTGAAGCATACTGAAGGCGTTTATGATGAGAAAAGTTTCATGTCAAAAAAAATGAGATTTCAAACTATTCTCTTGTGAAAGATGTTTTATCTGGACTTCTCCTTAGGTTTCTTAATATAAGCAGAAAATTTCACATTAAAAACTCGCTAAATTGTAGTAGTTAAATAAAAAAAAATTACTTTTCTCATTTACATTTAGTATTAAGAGTAATTTCTTTATCGATCTTGATGGAGATGTGACATCTTCCCTCTCCACAAATGCAACCATCCACATTAGCCCCTCCTTGACCATCACTGCTTGCACAGCGCATTCTTAACCCTAATAATGGTAAGGAAGCTCTACCAGCCCAAGATGTTGAGCTTGCTATTTACCTAACTTACTCCATCTCTTCCCCAGATTGTCATGATATCCACTTAAAATCTGAGAATCCAACACCCCTTAGTCGCCCAACTGGGGCGATGCCACCACCTTTGGCACTGATACCATGAACATAATACATATACATAACATGAAAAAATAGTAAAGAATTATGCCAAAACATATATAAAATGTGCATAAAACAAGTTCCAAACACTAATCTATGAAAATTGGCCAACTAGCTACAAGACTTTGACGTACCACCCAGCCATAAATCGCGTTGCTCTCTCAACAGTTGGTGACCTCTGCGTTGGGGCCACAACTCCACTTTGGCAATGACTTCTCGAGCTACGTACCTATTCAATGCCCAATACAATAGGACTAAGGTGCCAAACCCAAACAACCTCCAACCAAGAGGCCCACATCCCCCATCAGCCCCACACCTAGGTAGTGCACCCACTTCTCTACACTCATAGTCCCTCAAGTTGTACCACTACCTCTAGGGTAACTAACTCAACCAACCAGGGATGTCCAAAGCATTGTGGCTCCAGGAGTTCCTACTACCCTAGGGGGTCTCTAAGTACCCTCCAAGCCCTCACATAAGGATACTTATTCCTACTGATCTGTATCCAACTAAATAGGGGAGCCACCTTTTTATAGGCATGGTACCCTATAACAATCTCGGGTTAAGTTTCGACATCAATAAAATAGGACCAAGGTCACGCCTCACGAGACACATATTTCCAGCTAAATGGTGGGGAAACCATCACATCAGGGCTCACTTTCGGTTTATTTATGGCTAAGGAAATTGGCAAAGGCAAAGAGAAAATAATTGGCATTTATTTATGAGGAATAAAGGAAAATAGGAGAAAAGGAAGATGAAGAGACACAAATTTGCATGAAAGGGAAATTAGAGGAAAAATGAAGGAAAATGAAGAAAAATGAGACATAAATGATAAAAAAGCACCTAAGAATCAGTTGACAGCTTTTTCCCATCTTTGGAGCAGGTGTAGCAAAGGAAAGAGAACAAGCACTTGGACAAGCAAGCAAAAGAAGAAAAAGCAAAGTGAAGGAAAGCAAGGAGAAGGTTGGATCAGTGGGAAGATTTTGTAGGTAATATGTTGCATGTGTGATTCCTAGCTAAGATGTGAAAACATGGTTCATGCATTTGTGTATTTGGTTCATTTGTTGTAATTAGCATGGGTTTTTCTTGGTTTGACAGTGGCTTCAGTCTTGCCTTGCCATTTCCTAGATAGTCATGGTGTGATGGGATTCATTTCTTGGTTGATCTTCGGATTGCCAAAAGGTTTTGGATCCGGGTGAGGAGGTCTCAAGAAAATTCCCAAGGGTTGGGGGTGGAGATGGTTTTCTCTACGAAGCCCTCGACAGGTGGGTGGAAACAGCAAAATTCCTCAAAGGATGGTGAAGGAATTCTAAGGCATCCAAGTTTGTTTTGGCTTTGTGATCTCTTGACCGTTTCTGGCGAGATCACAGTAGTTTGAGGGTGGAGGTGATTTAACCTCTGGATTTTGTTGGTTGTTTATGTTTTGGTTTATCCCATGAGATCCCACATTCATGCTTGGAATATGACACATGAGTGATTGGTTGAAAGAAAGATTTGGTTCAGCTCAATCTATGGTTGGGTGGTACGTGGAAGTCCTTGACTTGGTTGGCTTTTGCATATGTTAATAAGAGCTATTTTCCTATTGTGATTTTTGAGCACTTGTAGTTGTTATTATGTTGCTTTGATAGTTGTCCCGTCATAGTTAATATTCTAGTTATATGTTGGTTATAAACATGGTTTATGGTGTGCTCCGGCTATGGCTCTTGTTATGCTTTGATAAGTTAATGAATGGTTGATGAATGCATTATCTAACAAGTGTTGTTGTAGCTACTTGAGAGGGCATTAGACCTTCCCAGTGATTTCCATATGAAGTTCAGATATTTAAGATCAGATATGCATTCATGACCTGTAGCTTCTATATTTGTCATATGTTTTACGGAATGCTTGTCATGGTTAGGCATGGTTAGGTCAAGTTCTTGTTCAAATTCTCAATGATTAGCATTGTTAGCATCTTATTTATGCTTCTAGAAAGTTACAGGCAGTTATGGTCAGTGGTCTGGAGACTAGCTTAAGAAGTGGCTCAAATCTCAAAACCACGACACAGAACTGGAATTGTTGGGCCATAACCACATGGAGGCAAGCCTGTGAGTGTGGTTATAGCCTCATAACCACATGGAAGCAGTGTCAAGGGTGTGGTTGTGGGTCTAGGTCAGTGAAAAAAGGTTCCAGCTCAGGGATTGGTCACCTCAGGTGGTTGTTTAGCTCTTGGGTGGTTTGTAGCCCCTGAGGAGAGTCAGAAAGGTTTTAGTTTGTAGATCCCACTTCCTTAACTGCAACTAGGAAGTTGGATCATGTCATAGTAGCACTTTGTTTCACATTACCCGGAGGGCTTGTAAAAGCAGGTAAATGTGATGAGGGGTGTGTTACATACCCCTTACTTTTGTATTTTTTTAATGATAAATTATAATATTATAATATATCAAAACACTTTTCCAGATGCGTGGTCTCAGCCCCTGTACTCTTTTCCTCCATCTATCCACAGCCATGGTGTTATTGTGTTAGTCTCAATACATTTACACAATATGTCTTCCAAGCTCACTGCCCTTTTACCTTATAGGCTCTATAGCCCGATCACAAAAGGACTCTGAAATTTAAAACTCATAAGTACTCTAGCCCACTGGCCTAACACATTTTACACATATAGGCACACAAGCCTCAATGAAACCTGGCTCACCAGCCTATTTCACATACACCACCTCACCAACCTAAGTATTACATGTATATTTAGTATTTACTAGACCATTTGAGGTTCCAGTCTGGGATATTACATTCCCCTCCCCCTTATTTATGCACTGTACTCAATGTAATATATTCCATGTAACATCCAAATCCTGCAACCCGGAGCTTTGTTTCGTGGTAGGGATTCATTGCATGCCTTTATTCTTCATTTGTTCATGATTAGCCATCAAGAAAAAGATCTGTTATACTCTTCCTTACAAATTATCTTCAAGAGTGTTCAACTTCAAAATGTAATAATTATTCAGAAATAATTACTTATCTATATGTTTGTATTGTGCTTGATGTGTGCACTAGTTAAGAGGTGATTCAAACTTATGTTTCTTGCCATGCATAACTGGCATGCCTTTTCTTCTGTTTTATCATGCCTAAAACACTTCTACTTGCCTATGAAGCGATTTGGAATAAATATTCTTCTTTAGCACTGGAGTTGACTCACCGGTAATCATACTCTTATTGAGATGGCTCGAACCCACACTATTATTCCATTAGCTGGGATATTTGAACATGGGTATACTTTGGAAATATCACTCGATTGAATCAACTGTGTGTCAATTACTTTTTCTCCCAGTTTCATCTCTGATTAACTTCAAAGTGGTTATTGGTGCAAGTTCTAAAAGCTTCTTAAGATGAAACCAATGAATACCCAATAATTTGTGTGATCAATACCCTTATTCACAAGCTCTTTAAAACAAGTCTTGCTAATAAATGATGTAGAATAATTCCCCACCTCCAGTTAGATTGCGAACATGCTTTGCTGGCCTGATGCATAACTAACCATTGATGAGTTTCCCACGGTTGCAGTTGTCTATGAAAACTACCCAGGATTGTATTCATTACAACTAGAATAAGACTAATATGGCAAGCTTCAAATAGTTTATTGCTTAGATAGACTGTTTAACAATCTGTTGAGCCCACAATAATGGTAAACAGTCCTATTTACCACCTGTCTTCCTTACTTGGTGACATCATACTATCCTTTGGAGAAGATGTTGATATAAATGATCTCCACCTGGAGCAGCACTGTAAACTAATTTCATGCCTCAACTTTCCTTGCAACACATAGCCTCTTAGGTGTGGATCAAGGAATAAATGAGCTCCTTGAAATGTCAACTATCCAACAACAAAGAGATCTCAACGACCAGACGTTCAAATTACTGAAAAGCGAGCTTCTAAATGTAGAGCCCTTGCATGCTACTCTGGTTTTCCTGGATCCTTTGTTACTACTGCTCTTGGAAATGCGATCTTTAGCCTCTGTTTAATAGCCTTTGCATAACATCTATTTCCATGAGCTTCTAAATAAATTCTGTGACATTCTCTTCTTTGGCGGACCTCAAGGTTTGTCGGTATTTCCTTGCAAATTTGATTGCTGACACAGGTCCTGCAGAAAACTTAGATCTGCTTGCAGTGTAAAAGTGCAGCAACAGCATTGATAACACATTCCCCTGGCTGTTATCTATAGGATGAAATAAAAGTTTTGTGGCACATTCTTGCAGCTACTCAGGATAATCAATCCACAACTTCCAAGATTGAATTAACTCCAATATCCAATCGAATACCTATGCAAGCCTATATTGTGGAACCTCCAACGAACCACCTTGTGTTTTAGGACCAGTTCCTTGGCATTCAGGACAGAAAATTGAAGCATAACTGTTGTTGGTGCTCTTGCTTCCATTGATTTGTTTCACACCACAAATTCTATTCCGTTGGTCAAAAACTAACCATCTACACTTCTGAGTGCCTCTGCTGCCATTCGAGTGAGATAGCCGGATGTTTATTCACACAAGAGAACCAAATCTATAAGGTAAGAAGCACGGAAAACATGAAATGTCCCACGCTTGTTTCGACTGTTGGGTAGCCAAATTACGTGAAGCATCCTTTGTTGCTTCTGCTGATTCTACTTCAAACAGTGGATGAGAATTTATTTTGGGTGACCTTCTCTTTGTCTTCCTCTAACGAGAACTTCCATCAATATCCATCAGAGAACCTGCAACCCGTCATGAATTTCCACAGCTACCACCCCTTCCAAATGTATGAATCTAGGGGACACATAGACATTTGGATGTCCCACAGGATAATCATAAATTTCAATCTGTTTACCTGATCCTAAAAATTTGAAAATATCATAGTCTATAAATCATAATACTTGAGTTCATTTTATTACTCCTATGCCAAAATGTCCTCCTAGAAAAGTCATTGAATCTCTTCATGTTGAACGATGTCCACAAAGATGGTTTTTTTACCACACCATGGGAGGTATTCATGCCATCTATCTTAATGCTTCTTTGCCTTTTGAACAAGTCAAACTGTGCCTATAGAAAGTTGCATCCTCCGGCACCTTTTAATACTTGGAGATCCAATAATGTCATGAAAAGAATATATGATCCAAGCTCCAATATCTGAGAAGGTTTTAGGAACTTTATCATGTGGCTTGCTGACTATTTTAGGACTCCATGAGGTTTGACTTGTAGCTCAGACAGATATGGAATCTTAAACTAATTTCCCTTCGAAAATTACTTGGAACATGTCTGCTGGAAATGCATTTCCAGATCTGGTCTGCCAATTGTACCTTGAATCTGAGAATGAAATTAGGCCTGGGAATTTCCTTACCATAAAATTACAACAAAAGGACAAAAATACTGTGCTTTTCACGAGATTGACTTGCATCTTTACCCCTGACTTGGCATAGAACCTTAAGTTCATGCCCAATGTAGTGGTAGGGCTCCAATAAAGAATGCATACCATAGAATTCTCTCGGGCTTGAAATGATCAAATATTTCATACGATCACATCTTTCTAAATGATGGATATCTAACAAAACGTCCCTCAGCAAGCATTCTAACGCAATAATGGAACCCCTGTTGCCTTCTGCAATTGAAGAATGTGACCACATCTTGACCTCTAATGCACCTGTTTGAGAATCGACTCCTAAATTGTATGTGCCATCCTGGTCTCTGAGTTTCCTGAGTGACACAAAATACCCTCAATATAAATCATCTGCACTCTTTAATGGTCACATAAAACTTTGGAACCACATAGTGGATATGAGACCTCAAAACATTAGTTCATGCTCCTTCTGCCTTTGAGGTTCCTTCTTCCATTCCTTCAACGTGGAGGCCTGTAAAGCATATGGCCCACCGGACCTAGATGTTATTTCTGCATAGTTTTCACTAACAAAAGTGCCATCAAAGAACGAAGCTGACACAAATATCACCACCACTGAAGAAAATTTGTTTTGATGTAGTTTCTTCCCTGCCCAACCACCTGGAAGTGACCCCTTGAAATAATGATTGCAATTGGACACTCATGGCACATTGTTCAACCAACCCCTTAAGTACATCTTTCCTACAAAGCTACAAAATTAATACACCATTTCTATAAACTTGCTCATTCTTGAAGCAGAAACAATGTTGCAATATTTCCAGAGTCTCTGTATTAGTCTTTATCATGTGTGAGCTAACTCTTCATTGTTCACATCAACAACTAATATTTCTTGGACAAAATGAGGAGGGCCAGAACTTTATCAAATTTCAAGGGACATAACCAATGGCAGACTCTGTTCATGTATGATTGTCCACTGTATAGTAAATCAGGACCAATAAAAATCCTCTACAAGCTCCAAAGGAGATTATTGTTGATGACGAACATAGAATTCATCATTTAGAAACATCTTATTGATCTCCAATTTGGTTGCAGAAATTTGTAGTCTCAACTGCTCTCCTTCTATGGCTGAGATTTTCTATCATAAAATAGCAATTAGTACATCAACCGAGGACTTTAATCTACTTTAATGAATTTTTCTCTTTATGCTGGATATATGCTAGAGAAGTCCAGCTTTGGAAACATATTCTACATGTCTAAAGGTATGTGCCATCACAAAATTTCAAACTCTCCATCCCTTCAACTAAATTTACCAACATTTGGAATCCCTGGAAATAATCAATCATTCAGGAACCCAAGGGCACTGCTTTATTTCATACTAAACACTTAGGTCAATACTAGAATAATCAAGTTCGATGAGAATTTGTTGCATAGTGAATACAGTGCCTTACATTCTCTGAGCCCTCAATGCTAGATGATGAGGGATACAAAGAGTTTGTTATACCCGTTATAGTGAGTTGCATTGCCTCTGGTGATCCAGTAGCAGATGAATGAGCACCAGCACACTGGACTGCTCGCACTGTAAGTAAAGAAAATATCATGGCTACTGTCATGATTGTTGCAGTAGAGCTCCAATCCACATCACACCTCAAAATATATAGATCACTTAAAGCTATACAATGCTCCATTTTCTTATGTAGCATCAAACTGATTGTAGGACACAAGGTTGGAGAGTCAAAGAAATACAATATTGTTGCATACAAACGCATGGATTACATATTGCAGTCTAGGTTAACCAATGTCCCACCGATGGTGGATGGCAGAATTATACTGTCCTACCAGTGTCCTTAGTATTGCGAGGACCTCAAAATTCCGATGTTAACAGACAAAAAATTGATTTCATGAAGTATTTCCATATGCCCTGACAGGGTGTTGGTAGATCAACCTCTAACCGATGCCTCTGAATTGATCGGCCCTTGTAGAAACTTTGCCGGCATCTGCTACACTCCAACAGTTGGTGGAAATGTCAGTAAGACTACTCATTACGGCCTTGTTTGGCAAACGAAGCAATCATTACAGTCCATAACACAATATGTCGTTCAGGTATTTGGTTAAACAATTCAAGTGCAATCTTTATCCTCCCACATTTTGTATACATTTCCAGGAGGGCATTCGCCACCACAACAAGAACTCACATCCACTCCTTGTTATTCGACCAAGGATTCCATGAACTTTGATTCATGTGGATGTGGATAAGTTTTCCGTCTGCTAATGCTCTCTTTGTGGATAAGTTTTCCCTCTGCTAATGCTCTCTTTTGAATGGAAGCCTGTCAGGAAGAAAAATACGTAGTAAAGACGTCACCAACACCACCATTACATTCTCCATCGTATTCAATATTTATAACACCTACTTTAGATGGCCTTGTTTGCAGAGTATTGCAACATGATAAGTAGAGGTACCTCATTCAGATGGTCCTCTTTGCAGAGTGCTACAATACGGTTCAAATCTTCGATGCAACCAGCCGGCCCTTTCTCTTATCTTAGATAGGTTACCCTCAGCATTGGATTTCCTGTGGATGGAAAGATAGGCACTGAATATACTCTCTTCCAGATTATGGTCATTTCCCCGGGGGTTTTCTTCAAGTCTTATGTCAGAGTCATATTCATGTATGGGGATTTGTTGGTCGATGGTTGGTTGATTGTTTCGCCTGATTTTTTTTGTTAATGAATTCGTAAACCATAACATTGGAGCTGTCATTCTAGTGGCTTCCGTGGACTTTAAATATTCAAGCATTCAATCTCTTTGTGGACAGTGCCCAAAATGGGCTTACATTGCTTATTGAATAGTTCTTTCATACCCTGCACCTGTAAATACCTCTAAATTACTCTCTGTTTGCAGACCATGACATCGAAGCCCTTGATTTCATGGATTTTGAGCTTCCAAACGGCAAGTATAAATGAGCACATGGATGTTAGTCATTCACCCTAGAGCCCAATAGCAATTTCACATTGAAATGAAAGAACATCACATACCAGAATCAGGTTGCCCGTAAAGGCTCCATAGCACGTCCAAGTGCCTTGTCATGCCTAGCCCTTCATCATTAGATTCCAAGATATTAGGTTTTGTTCATGCATATAGTCAAACACTTGTTGCGCTTTGCCGACTACCCAATATTCGTCATACATATCGACAAGAGCACTGCGTTCAAAAATATTCTACTCAAGTCCAACTCTGACAAGCTGAGCATGGAATTCCTTGCCTTGTTTAGAAGCTGTGATGCTAATGCAAGCCTTCAATACACTGCAAAAAGTGAACTGGTCTGGCATCATGCCTTCAACTTGTATTTTCATAGAAGAGCTCCAGAGCAGCCTCATCATAGCTATGCTGGGAATACCCTCCTATCATCAAAATCCAAGACACCATATTTCGCTCCGGCATTTTGTCAAACAATTCCTGACAGGATTTATGTTCCCGCACATAGCTTGAAACCATCACATACTGGCAACATTTTGTCAATGGCTTGGCCAGCATACACTATCTATGAGTATACACTTTGCATACAATCACAATTAGCAATGGTTCTTAACGTGCAAAGGTAATGAACAGAAGATTTGGGAAAATCATCTTCTTATAAACAAAGCTGAATGCTGAATGCATGTGCATAAGATCTGTCAAATTTTCCAATCGGATTTTCACGAGCTCACGCGCGGAATAGCGTTGTTGAGATCTCATTCCATTAAAAAGCTCCTTGGCTTTTGTTGAGTAATTGGAGTCAACTTAATGAAAAGAGGAACATACAAAGGTGTAACTCTATAAGATTTTCATAGGGTGGACAATGGAAGAGTTGAGTAAGATAAAGAACTTGTGTTCCAAGCAAAGTTTTTGGTCCTACTTTTTGTGATTCAGGGTGATTAAGCGAAAGGAGGAGTAGACAAAGGTTAGAGTCGCAAGACCCTAAGATTTGTTTGAGCTTGGCATAGGAAGTGTTTTTGAAGAGAAGCATTGATTTCCAAGTCCTGCTTTTTGTAATCCAAATCTCGTAAACAAAAGTTTGAGATACAAGGCCATAAGATTTTCAAGAACTAGGTAGCAAAAGATCTTTTCAAAAAGAATTTGCATGTGAAGCAAAGTTCCTCATCTTAAGTTGTGTATTTTAAATTGGTGAAGGGATGGCAATAGCAGACAAAGCTACAAGTCGCAGGATTTCCGCTCTTCAAAGTGCCATGGCGAGAACCCCAACATTATTGTCGATCTTAGTTTGTTGGCACTTGAAGCCCCAGTGGAACCATGGGACTCCCACTAGCAATGGAGTGACAATCATTGTCCGGGGATTTGGGTTTAGTAATAGAAAGACGAGTTGTAGGGCATTGGAAGAAAACCAAGGCAAGTACTATTCAGAGTGCCACATGTAAAAAAATGGTTGTGATGGAGGAACACGAAACTGGATGCATCTTATTATCTGAGATGATAGTGTCTACACAACCCAACGCCATAGGGAAAAATCTTTGGTGCAATTACAATATAGAACAATCAAATATTGATCTATTAATTACACTTTGATTTTTATTATTTGTCCAAATACATTCTTCGTAGTTCAATCTAATTTCATTCAATGATCCAGGTGGATATTGGTGGCCACCTGCCAAGTCCACTTAGACCCCCACCATTGTTTCTTTTAGCTTTTCAATTTCCTTAATTGTAGCCTAGTTTACTATTTTTAGCAGTTTTTCAGGTCCTGAACTTCCGGAACTGTTTTGAGGCCCTAAATGACGTTTTTTTGGGAAAACTGGAGCAACATGGGTCCATGGACAGATGTTGCTCTTCCCAAAGTTGTAGTTCTTGGATAGATATTTCTAACGAGATATTGTGCGCGTCAAATGGAGATCATATGCCAAAGTTACAACCCCGGGAAGTTGATGTACCAATTTACCCAAACGGGGCCCACAATTTGGCGTTTCATCTTCTAGGGTTAAGTTTTTGGATGTTTAGGGTTTTCCATTGTTTCTCAACAATAAATAGGCCTTCGAGCCTCATTGTAACACAGTTGAAAGGCATGTAACCGCCACATCTCTTCTCAGAGATAAACTACCATCGCCCTAGTTGGTTTATTTCCATTGATGTTTGTAAGCATATTTCAGTATTTTACATTAATGAAATGAAGTATTATTTCCGCTGCATCTCTGTGTTTATGGTTATCTCTGTAATTTGTTGTGTTCCTGTTTAAATCTAGATTAGTGGTATTAGAGTGGTATGTTTTTTCTCTGTTTTTCTTTACATGTCCCCAACGAAGTCGGGATATAAGGAGTTAGGGCTTGAATTGGTCAAACCTTTGCAAGACCAACCTCACAAATCCCGACGGCCTCCCATGGCGGATGAAAAAAAGACGAGGGGGTAAGAGATCCTATCAAAATCTTGCTCAAAGAAGCCCTCGAGCGACAAAGGAAAGCGATGATGGACAGCGTTGCTCAAATCCGTCAGCGGCTACCCAAGGGCGACGCATCGGCTTCCAACAGCTACTCTGGAAATGCCACACCATTTAAGGTACAAGTTAATTTTGAAATCCCCATATTCGAGAGTCAGATAGACGTAGATGCCGTCGATAAATGGTTAAATCTGCTAGAGGGTTATTTTTCTGTTCATGATTTTTCCAGTCGGGAAAAGATTATTTTCGTTCTTCTCAAAGCAGCCTCCCACGTCAAGGACTAGTGGGAAACCTACTGCGAATAGAAGGATGAAATTACGGGCTCACTGTTTTCAGTTGCACCCACTTGGGATTCGCTCACTGTTTTCAGTCGCACCCACTTGGGATTCATTCCGAGATGCCATCAAGGAGCAGTACTACCCTGTCGGAAGCTATGAGGATCAATACATAAAGTGGACCACGCTGTGGCAAGGAAGGGACCAAGATGTGTCAGAGTTTACCAATATTTTCCATGCCCTTCGCACAAAGTTGGGTATCAAGGATTCATAGCAGCATTTGGTACTCAAATACCGCGGCTGCCTGCACAAGTACATCTAGGAATAAATAGAATTCCTAAACATCCCCTCGCTCAGCACAACATACCGATATGCCATCAAGGTCGAGCAAAAGTTTAACAGAAGAAGTGAGACTTTGGATCTGTGAATCCGAAGCAAGGGAAAGGTGCCCCCAAACCGCAAAACAAAGGACAAAGGCAAGGCGAGGCGGCCCAAGACAACCCGCCAACGCTGCAAGCAAAGAACAATGTCGTGAAGCTGAAAAATGACACAGGAAAGTGGTGTGAGTTCCATAAGAGCTCCACTCACAACACAAGTGAGTGTCAGTCCAAGTAGTCACTGGTGGCTGAGCTAAAGGTTTCAGAATCATATGCATGTTCTGACTCTGAGTCAGAACTCGACAAGGCGAATGACAAAGGGAAGTAGACTATCGATGCGGAGCCCAACGCCACCGTTGCCACCATGAAGATCCAGAAGGAGGAACCCGAAGATCCAGAGGAGGAGGAGCGTCTCTTCCACTACCAGATGTGGGTAAAGGGATCCCTGCTATAGTTCATTGCCAACAACGGGAGCCAAAAGAACCTCATTTCGGCAGAGGTCGTGAAGTGGCTGGGCTTACCAACCACAGCACATCCACAACCTTACACCATCAGGTGGCTTCACCAAGGACAAGATCTTTGCATGAGCCAGCAATGTCGCCTAACATACAACATCAAGCCCTTCACAGATGAGGTATTGTGTGACATTGCTCCCCTTGAAGTTTGTGATGTATTATTAGGACAACCATACTTGTGGAAGCGACATGCTATGTATGAATCAAGGCCCCGTGTTGTTATTGTTACTTTGGGAAATAAGTTGTACAGGATACCGAAGGTAGCACCACCTACTGCCATCTCTTTGATTACTGCAAAACAATGTAGTAAGCTCGTTTCCAAAACCGGGAAATTTGTTTTCCTGATGATACGCCCTCAAGGAAAGAAGAAGACGGTGGCCACGACCTCCAAACAGGGCTCCTCCACACGACAACTACAAATGGACAAGGACGTGGAGGAGTACGAGGACATCTTCACCTCCCCCGCAAGGGTTCCTCTGCACCGTCAGGTCAAGCACTCCATCAATCTGACCCCAGGTGCGTTGCTGCCCAATGGACCATTCCATCGATGCTACGTTCTAGAGAATGATGAAATCAAGAGGCCGATTCAAGAGCTGCTACAGAAAGGTCACATCCGTCCAAGTTCATCGCCCTGTGGGAGCCTGATCGTGTTGGTACAGAAGAAGGATGGGACTTGGAGACTCTATATTAACTATCGGGCACTGAACAAGATCACTGTCCGTAATAGGTACCCGATCCCACGGATTGATAACCTCCTGGACCAACTGAAGGGGGGAAAATATTTTAGCAAGATCAATTTGAAGTCAGGATGTCACTAGGTACCAATTGAACCCTCCGATGTGTGGAAGACTGCCTTCAAAGCCAAGGAGGGCTTTTTCGAATGGTTGGTTATGCCTTTCGAATTGACGAATGCTTCTGCAACCTTCATGAGGCTAATGGATGACATCTTATGGCCTTTCACCAATTCATTTGTAGTGGTATACTTGGATGACATCCTGATCTTCAACTAGAGTTGGGAAGAGCACCTCCACCATATCCGACAGGTTCTCCAAACATTGCAGAAACACAAGTTATGTGCCAATTTGGAGAAATGCACTTTTGGCATGACCCAAGTTCAGTATCTGGGATACATTATTGATGAACAGGGGGTGCATGTGGATCCATCCAAGATCCAAGTCATTCGAGATTGGTCATCTCCAACCAATCTGACAGAGCTTTGCAGCTTTCTAGGTCTTGCCAACTTCTACCGCAGGTTCATGATGGGATTTTCTCATATCACTTGGCCCTTGAGTCAAGTCACCAAGGGAGGAGCGAAAGCAAAATTCTTTTGGTTTGAATCTCAACAGAAGGCATTCACAGAGTTGAAAGATCGCCTCTGCACAGCACGAGTGCTCGCATTACCAGACTTGCAACAACCATTTGAGGTTGAAACAGATGCCTCTAACTATGCTATTGGGGTAGTCTTTACTCAACACGAGCATCTAGTGGCATATCACAGTGAGACACTTTCAAACACAGTCCGGAAGTATCCCACTTATGACAAAGAGATGTATTCCATTGTGCAGGCCTGCCGACAATGGAAGCATTACATTTTGGGGAAGGAAACGGTCATCCAGACAGACCACCTACCCCTGCAATTCATACCAACCCAAGGGAAATTGCAGAATGATCGCCATCAGAAGTGGTCCACATACCTACAACAGTTCCATTTAAATATCAAGTATAAGAAGGGTAGCACCAATAATGTTGTAGATTGCCTCAGTCAACCACCGATCATGGTGTTAACCACTGTGCTCAACTCTTGTGGGCATGAGACTTCTAATTGGTCACTTCTCTACAAAAGCGACCCAGAATTCGACCACACATATAAGGCACTCTTAGAGGATCAACATGTTCCAGATTTTTACCTCCAAGATGCCCTGTTATGCCACCTGGGTCACCTTTGTGTTCCTTCAAGCAAGCGTGCCAAGATGATTTGGGAATCACACTACAGTCGGATTGCCGGACATTTCGGGGTCGAGAAAACGGTGACAGTGCTACAGAAGTATTTCTATTGGCCGAATCTTCAACAGGATGTCAGGAAGTACATCAGATCATGCACTGCCTACGCCATTGCCAAACCAACCATCAAGAAGCAAGGCCTCTATACCCCACTGCCTACCCCTAGTCGACCTGGGGAATCCATCTCCATGGATTACATGTCAGGCCTTCCTTCCACTAAGCATGGAAACGACTGTGTTTTTGTGGTCGTCCGCAGGTTCTCGAAGATGGTCATTATGGCTGTCTGCAAGAAGAATATCACAACAGAAGCCACTGCTAAACTCTTCTTTGAACAAGTGTGGGTACACTCTTGGATCCCACAGTCTATCATCTTAAATCGGGACAGCAAGTTCCTCAGTACATTTTGGTCCAGTCTCTGGTTGATGCTTGACACCAAACTCACTAAGTCCACAGCCTTCCATCCTCAAACTAATGGCCAGACAGAGGTTGTCAACGGGATGATCATACACATTTTGCGCATGTACAACTCAAAGCATCCACGCACATGGGATGAGAGTCTCCCTATGTTCAACACAGCTACAACCAGGCTCTCCACAGCTCGACTGGCCACAACCATTTTCAGGTGAGCTTGGGATTCCAGCCACTGTGTCCCATTGATGTGGCTATGCCATTTGCAGCTACTCAAGTAGATTCGGCTCATGTTCAGTCCGAAATAGATAAGGCAAACAGCTTCATTGATCACATCCAACATATTTGCCAGTAGGTCTATGACATTATGGATAAATCAAATGCCAAGTACAAGTAGTGACATGATCAACATCGGGTGCCACACAAGTTTCAGGTGGGCGACAAAGTCTGGTTGCATTTGCAAAAGGAACGCCTTATCGGAGCCTATCGGAAACTCAGACCACTTCGATATGGTCCTTGCACCATTACCAAGGCTGTGGGAGACAATGCATTTGAGCTCAGCATTCCCCCATTCCTTGGCCTACACCCAGTGTTCAATGTGGACCGCCTTCGGCCATACTTTCCACCATTACTAGACACATCCGATATTGCAAAACAACTCACACCCATAGAGTTAAATCTAGAATGCATGGAACAAGTTGCAACTGATCAGATCATGGACACACAGATCAATCACACTCGCCAATAGAATATCCAATTGTATCGAGTTATCAAAGCAAGCCAACTCCTTCACTAGGGCAAGTGGCTCACCAGGGACCAAGTTCAGCAGAAGTTTCCTCATCTCATGGAGGAACTCAACGCAATGGGGACGATTGCTTCCTGAGGGGGGAGGAATGATCCAGGTGGATATTGGTGGCCACCTACCAAGTCCACTTGGACCCCCACCATTGTTTCATTCAGCTTTTCAGTTTCCTTAATTGTAGCCCAGTTTACTATTTTTAGCAGTTTTTCGAGTCCTGAACTTATGGAGCCATTTTGAGGCCCTAAACGATGCTTTTTGGGAAAACTGGGAGCAACATGGGTCCATGGATAGATGTTGCTCTTCCCAAAGTTGTAGTTCTCGGATAGATATTTCTAACGAGATACTGTGCGCGTCAAACGGAGATCGCATTCCAAAGTTACAACCCTGTGGGGTTGATGTACCAATTTATCCAAACGGGGCCCACAGTTTGGAGTTTCATCTTCTAGGGTTAGGTTTTTGGATGTTTAGGGTTTTCCATTGTTTCTCAACAATAAATAGGCCTTTGAGCCTCATTGTAACACAGTTGAGGGGCATGTAGCCGCCACATCTTTTCTCAGAGATAAGCTACCATCGCCCTAGCTGGTTTATTTCCATTATTGTTTGTAAGCATATTTCAATATTTTACATTAATGAAATGAAGTATTATTTCCACTACATCTCTGTGTTTATGGTTATCTCTATAATTTGTTGCGTTCCTGTAAAAATCCGGATCATTCAATATACAAGCACATTGATTTTTCACACTACACTATACAATCTATTTATTAAAAAGTATGACAAATAGTGATACTAATCACACTACAAGACATTCCTTTGATAGAAGTGGATGGATTCCCAGTTCAAATTTTCCCACAATGAGAAGATCCATTCAATTTCTATTATATTGTGTTGGTCATTCATTTTTTTCCAATAACATGTTGACACTTGTCCTTTTCTAATGCATTGAAAATGTCCATGACAAGTTGGCCAAGGCAATATATATACATTAATTAAAAGAGGGTACAAAGGAGACATCAATGTCCAGTGTGATTTAGAGGAAGCTTGTGATGATTTGTATATGGACAATAGTCATTTTCACTTTCCCTTTGACGACTTTACTCCATACTATATATAGAATATCCTTGAGGGATGTCAAAAGCAAGCTATGGCTACCAATTTTAAACTTGAATAATTTCTAAAGGCAGTGCTCCTTCCAAATCCACAATCAACCTTTTGCAACTATGTGGATGATCTCTATGAGATGAATGGTTATATTAATTTGGATCCATGTAATTGTGGTGTGCATTTGAAGCATACTACTCAACAATTTGTCACGTTTAGGTGTCTTTAGTGGGGAGTCAACATGAGCGCTTCAACATGGGACTTAGCTTTAAGGATGAGTTTTTTGCACTACTTAATTGTTGAGGTCTGGAATTGTACATGAGACCTTAGTTTTGTAGAATACTTTAATATTGTAGTTAGCACTCATAGATGGGGCCCTAGTTTGTTGTACATTCATAACACAAGCATTAAGGGAAAATATTTTCAAATGGGGATGGAATGGTGAAATCCTCCCTAGGGATGTAATGTGTTTCACCCCGCCAGAATAATAATAATTGTGGTCATTCAACACAACATGGACTAGGTCCACTACGTTTTTTGTTGTTAAATAAGACTCACCAGGTAGTTCATGTAGAACAAATGTAATGGTCTCTTAAAAGAAAGCCCATAAAGTAGCTAATGTGTGGTTATAATTAGGATTTTCTAGCACATAAGAAAATATTGATTCTTCCCTGTAGGACGTCATGTATTGGAGTTTAGTTCATTGGGAGGTTTCCACTCAAAAAGACAAGTGGACATAAGTTGATCCTTCCATAAAAAAAAAAAACTTTGTATAGTGTTACCTATCTTAAAGCTTTTGGATTGAAAAAAGTGTTAATTATTCCTAAAATTTTGTTTCTGATTTGTTGTCACAATAGCATAGTTATATATTTACATGATATCCATTCACATTTACATGCATGTAGGTAAAGCTTATTTTATTTTAATATTGATGAAAATCTACTCAAGGTATCAATTTTTTTTTAATTATGATGTAATTTCATTTAGAATAAAACATTAACCTTTTCATTTAAAAATTTTTCATTTGATGGTGATTTGTTGGTGCAGTCAATTGTAGATGCATTTTAACAATGCATATTTCTTTTTGTGATCAAATGCTCAAAAAATAGCTCCAAATTCAAAGTTGTCAGACTGGTGTGGAACCTAGACGACCGCATAGTTCTTGTCATCTTGAATCCATCGCAACTCGTTTCGCACGAAACGGACTTCGTATGACTTCACAAACGATTGTTCACTTTCCCAAACATGCGAATTTTAAAAAAAAATGGATAGTCTAGTTAGCAGTCAGTACTACTGACATGGCGTTGATTGGGCAGGGTATGTGATTGTTGACTTGGTCAATGGGCTCCTCGGCGAATCGCAATGTGACAAGTGGCTTCTTTGTATTGGTTGAAATTCCACGTTTTTCATTGGTTGGAATGGTGGCCAACCACGGGCTGACACCTGGCCCAACCGGAGGCCGCCACGTGGTAGCCCAGGAAGCCACCAAAAGTTTGGTCATAGTCTGGGCAGAGGCAGGGAGGGTCGAAGTCACGACCTCCCAACACACAACATAGCCAATTACAAATACACCACAACGGTAGTTCTTAACATGTATGGATCACGAGTTCTATTTGAAATTTAAGTCTGTGTTGTTTGGGGAAATGGGCCAGCCCATGGTTATACCACCTCACACGACCACTGACGGAGGAGGAGTGGGGGGTCGGCCGGTGGGGGTGGACCGTTGGCCTTAGCCCCCGACACGTGGCCCCCCACGTGTTCGTGATTTTTGGTACATAGGCGTTAGCGAGCATTTAAACTGTCTGACAATTTCGCCTGGTTTTCGGCGAAATTGTCGCTCTGTTAATGCATTTCTAGGGCGAAATTGTAGGATGATGCCATATTTTGGGGAATTTGCGGTGCGATTATTAGAAGATTGGGAAAGGCCATAACTTCTTCAGTTTTTAATCAAATCAAGAGCAGAAAGAGGCTACACAGGTATTTTTGGGCATTCTGAAGCCATTGGAATAGGTTTCAGAGCATTCAAAGCATTGTAAATTGATGTATTCACACTTTTGAGCATAATAGAGAGGGCCAAACCATTGGAAGTTAGATTAAGGAGATGTAGCCCAGGAGGGGTGAATTCATTTATCATGTGTTGTTGTGATACTATTTATGGTGATGTTTATGTCTGTTATATGTTGTTGTTCAATCATTTGTTTATGTTAATTTGCACATAAAAATTACATAAAAACACTCAAAACTCATGTTTTATACTTGCAAACAATATCATGAATCCTCAAGCATATTTAATATAATCTGAAAAGGAATTTTAGCACAACAAAACTTATCTTCTTAATCAGATCAAGTTTGGTATGAGAGCTCTTGGTTTTATTTGTGCAAGAAAGATTTAATTGTTTTGCAAATTTATGTCATGCTTACAAGGTTAAAACTCAAAAGAGGAGAAGGGAAACTGGTTGAAAGCCCTAAAGTTGGTTCAAAGGGAAGAAGGGCAAGGTTGCCACAATCTCCACCACCAATTCTTTCTCAAGTTGCAGTTGAGGATCCAGTTAGCATGTGTCAAGAAGGAGAGCCTACGAACATGATAGAGGATGAGAAGGTCTTCGGGAAGGCTTTCTTTGATATGACAGAGATGGTGAAGGTCCTCTATGAAGAGAGGAATACCATACTGCAGGGTGAAAGCTCCAAACCTCCCAAAGGAGAAGGTTCTTCAGGAGGAGGAGGTAATTGAAATGGAGAAAAACCTCCACCCTCTCCACCATATTCTTCATCTTCTTCTTCGCAAGCATCTTCACCCTCTTCCACTAACACAACCCTTACTCATACTCATCAACATATCTCAAAAGGAATTGGTAAATCACCCTTATTAAAACTTGATGTTAAATTTGAATTGCCCATGTATAATGGTGAAATGAATGCAAAGAAACTTGATAATTGGATTCATCAGTTGGAGGTCTATTACAGAATTCAAAACCTTCAAGAGGATGACATAAAGATTCAGTTAGCTTCCTTGAGAATGGAGGGTGCAAAGGTAGTATGGTGGAAATCAAAGACACAAGAGGAGATAAAAAAACATGGTAAGATCTCAATTTCTTGGTCTGATTTCATTGTTGCAATTAAAAGACAATTCTACCCTCTAGATTATATGCAGAAAGTCATCATGAATTAGCAGAACTTTAGACAACTTAAAGGTCAAAATGTGCAAGATTACACCCAAGAATTTAGAAAAAGGTCTCTAATGTTAGGTGTAGCTTTGCAATCATAAGACACATTTCTGAAGTACATAGGGGGTTTACACAGTTACCTTAGGCATACTATCCTTACGTTTAATCCCAATAATCTAGATGAGGTGTGTGTGCAAGCCACTCATCTTGAGGCAAGAGGGAAAAACACTCCAGAAGAGGGTAGTAAAAACCCGTTTAAGGGTAAAGGAAAAGAAAAAGGTTTCAAAGGGAAGGGAAAGAAAAATGCATCTATTAAGAAGGAAGGAGAGAAATTAACATGCAAGAATTTTTCCAAAGAGGTTCACGATGAAGCTTATTGTTAGAAGCTTAATCCCGAAATGAAACCAAAGAAATTCAACAACAAGGGAAAACAAAAGACAACCGAAACCACTCAGTGGGATTTGGGATCTGATTCAGGCGATGAAACTAAAATTACATCCATGGGTATGAAGGGAAAAGAATCCATTGCTAGCACTAGTAGTTCAAATTCACACAATGAAACTCCAAATGAAAAGAAGAGGATAGAACTTTTTCACATAAGGGTGATCTTAAAACATAGCAAAATTGATGCACTTTTCGACAGTGGCTCTCAAGCAAATCTTATCTCTGAAAACATTGTCAAAAGTTTAAACTTGGAAATCGCTCCACATCATAAACCATATCCACTTTGATGGGTGTGTGACAATGCACAATTGCAAGTAACTAGAAAGTGTAAACTGAAATTTGGCATTACTGCAAATTTCACAGATGAAGTGGAGCTTGATGTTGTGACATTAGATATGTGTGGTATGGTTTTGGGCAGCCCGTATCTCTATGACAGAAAAGCTATCTTCCATAGACATGAAAACAAATACCATTTGTTCAAAGATGGAGTAAAATATACTGTGAGAGCTCATAGCAAGAAACTAAATCTTTCACTTGTTAATGAGGGGTAGATGAAAAGACTAGTGAATTCAAGCAAGACTTTTGTGCTTCTAATGATTAAACCCAAGAATGATGTTGATAATGAAGCTTTAAAGGTTGTGATTCAAGATTGAAATCTGAATTGGTTGATGTAGTTAACCAATATGATGAGATGTTTCAGGAACCAAAAGGATTGCCTCCCAAGAGAGGAATCCAACATGAGTTACAATTGCAGCAAGATAGTCCTCTTCCTAACATTGGCATGTACAGAATGTCAGTGATGGAAAGTGCATAAATTAAAAAGAAAATTCAAGAGTTGTTGGATAAAGGGATCATCAGGCCATCTTCATTGCCATGTGGTTCACCTATCTTTTTGGTGCCAAAGAAGGATGGAACATGGCGCATGTGTGTGGACTTCCATGCATTGAACAAGATTACGGTAAATAATAGTTACCCACTACCTAGAATAGGTGATTTAATTGATCAGTTGAAAGATGCCAAGTATTTTACTAAGTTTGACTTAAGGAGTGGCTACCATCAAATTAGAATTGCTAAAGGAGACATTTGGAAGACAACATTCAAAACAAAACAAGGTTTGTTTGAATGGTTAGTTATGCCTTTTGGTTTATGTAATGCTCTTGTTGCCTTCATGCATGTGATGAATGATGTGTTGAGGCCATTTCTTGATGAGTTTTTTATAGTCTACTTAGATGAAATCTTGATTTTCAATAAATCTCGTGATAAACATGCCATGCATTTTAGAAAAGTACTTGATGTCTTAAATAAAGAACAATTGTATTTAAAGATGTCAAAGTGTGAGTTTGCAAAAACCTATTTAGTTTACTTGGGTCATATTGTTGGAGGAGGTGAGTTGAAAATAGATCCCTCCAAGGTTGATGTCATTTTGAATTGGCCAAGGCCTAAGACAGTCACTGGGGTAAGAAGTTTTTTGGGAGCAACCCAATATTGGAGGAAATTCATTGCTAACTTTTCTTCTATAATAACTCCTTTGCATGCATTAACAAGTGTGAAAAAGGTTTTTCAATGGGGAGGCAAATAGCAAAAGGACTTTGATGCATTGAAGGAAAAGATCAATTCAGCTCTAGTACTTGCACTTCCAGACTTGAGACATTCATTTAAGATTCAGATTGATGCTAGTGACTACGCCATGCAGCCCTCATGTAACATGGTAAGCCTATCTGTTTTCATTCGGAAACTTTCAGTGGTGCAATGATTAATTATCCTACATATGAAAAGGAATTGTATGCATTGGTGCAAAGTGTGAAAAAGTGGAAACATTACTTGATGGGTAAGGAAACAATCATTCACATTGTTCATCAACCATTGCAATACTTGCAATCTCAATCAAAGTTGCAGCAATCAAGGCACTTCTAATGGATGAGTTTTCTTCAACAATTCCACTTGGTAATAAGGTATAAGAAAGGTATCTACAATAAAGTTGTTGATATGCTTTCTAGGCCTATTATTAGTGCAACTACATTACTCAAGCATAATTATGTTTTGCATGAAAGTTATATTGAGCAATATGCATTATACAATGACTTTCAGGATGTTTATGCAAGCTTTAGTCAAGGCAACCAAGTAGATGAATTGGATTATCATTTACATGATAACTTGTTGTACCATCTTGGCAAGCTTTGTATTCCACAGGGAGAAAGATTCAACATCATAAGAGAGGCACATACTTCTCTTATTGTTGGTCATTTTGGTGTAAGTAAGATGGTGGCACATCTATAGAGGCATTTTTATTGGCCTCGTATGCTTGAAAGTGTGTCATTTTTTTTTAAAGGATGTTCATTATGTGCAGTCAGTAAGCCTAGCAATAGGAAGTTATGATTGTACACACCACCTCCGGTTCCTTCACGACTGTGGGAGAGTGTTTCTATGGATTTTTTATGAGGTCTTCAATTATCAAAAACAGGTCACGATTATTTGTATGTAGTTGTGGATAGGTTCAAGAAAATGTGTATTTTGATGCCATGTAAAAAGCAAGTTACAGCTGAACAAACTACTCAATTATTCTTTCAAAATGTATGGGTGCATTTTGGATTATCCACATCCATTGTTAGTGATCAAAATTCTCACTTTGTTGGGGATTTTTGGTCAAGCTTGTGGGGATTCATGGATACCAAATTGAAAAAGAGTACAACATTTCATTCGCATACAAATGGTCAAACAGAGGCGGGTGAACATGACAGTGATACATCTTCTTTGTCGGTATTGCAACAAGCATCCCAAGTTGTGTGATGAACATTTTCACTATATTCAGCATGCTTACAACCGGGTCAAACACTCTTCAACTCAAACATTGCCATTTGAAGCATGTTTGGGATACTTTATTAAGTCTCCTTTGAATTTCATTTTTGGAAAAGATGTTTCTATTGATGGTCATAGTGATATAGACAAAGCAAGAAGGTTCATTGAACAAATCCATTTAGTACACCAAATAGTTTAAGAACAGCTTCAAAAGAGCCAAGGAAAGTACAAAGCAAGGAATGACAAGAATCTTGTAGATCACAAGTTTTAAGTCGATGATGAAGTTTGGCTTCACATTAGCAAATAGAGGCTCCAAGGAGAAGGTAAAAAACTGAAACCAATTAGATATGGTCCATTCAGAATTTTGGAAAAGATTGGTAACAATGCTTTCAGGTTGGATTTGCCTTCATATATGCAAATTTATGTTGTTGTTAATGTTGAGAATTTAAGGTTGTATGAGCCTCCGTTGATTGAAGATCAAGGAGAAAATGTTCAAATTCTTTCCATAGAGGATTTTTCTCCTAAGTACCTTGATGAACTACAACAAGACACCATTCTTGATAGAAGAACAAGGTCTTCAAAACGAGGGAATGTGGTTTACGTTCGAGTGGGGCTCAAGGGAACAAATCCTTCAAAGGCCAAATGGATCGATATTAGAAAGGCGAGGGAACTATACCCTCACCTGTTGGACAACTGAAAGTGATATTTTGGAGTGAAAAAGGCTTCCAGTGGGGAGGAATGATTAGGTGCTAAAAAATAGCTCAAAATTCAAATTTATCGGATTGGTGTGTAACTTGGATGACTGTGTATTTCTCGTCATCCTGAATCCATCACAACTCGTTTCGCACAAAACAGACTTTGTATGAATTCATAAATGAGTTTTATTCACTTTCCCAAACAGGTAAATTTTCAAAAAAATGGACAGCTCAGTCAGTAGTCCATATTGTTGACGTAGTGCTGACTGGGCAGGGTATGTGGTCATTGACTTGGTCAACGGGATCCTTGGAGAATCACAATGTGACAAGTGGCTTCTTTGTATTGGTTGAAATTTCATGTTTTTCATTGGTTGAAATGGTAGCCAACCACGAGCTGGCACATGGCCTTGCCAGAGACCGCCATGTGGCAGCGTGGGAGGCCACCAAAATTTTGGTCATAGTCTGGGCAGAGGCAGCGGGGGTCAAACACGTGACCTCCCAACACACAACATAGCCAATTACCAATACATCGCGGTGGTAGTTTTTAACATGTATGGACAATGAGTTCTATTTGAAATTTAAGTCTCTGTTGTTTGGGGAAACGGGCCAGCCCGCGTGGGGCCAACCCATGGTTATACCACCTCACATGACCATCGGTGGAGGAGGAGTGGGGGCTCGACCAACGGGGGCAGGTCGTTGGCCTTAGCCCAAGCACATGGTCCCCCACGTGTCCGTGATTTTTGGCACATAGGCATTAGCAGGCATTTAAATTGTCCAACAATTTCGCCCAGTTTTAGGAGAAATTGTCGCTTTGTTAGTGCATTTCCAGGGCGAAATTGTAGGATGAAGCCGAATTTTGGGGAATTTGCAGTGCAATTAGCAGAATATTGGGAAAGACCATAACTTCTTCAATATTTGACCAAATCCAGAGCAGAAAGAGGCTACACAGGCATTTTTGGGCATTCTAGATCCATTGGAATAGGTTTCAGAGCATTTTGAGCATTGTTAACTGATGTATTCACACTTTTGAGTATAATAGAGAGGGTCAAGCCATTGGAAGATGGACCAAGGAGACGTTGCCCAAGAGGGGTGAACTCCTTTATCATGTGTTGTTGTGATATTGTTTATGGTAATGTTTATGTCTATTATATGTTATTGTTCAATCATTTGTTTATTTTAATTTACACATAAAAATTACATAAAAACACTTAAAATTCATGTTTTATACTTGCAAACAATCTCATGAATCCTCAAATATATTTAATATACTCTGAAAAAAAAATTTAACACAACAAAACTAATATTCTTAATCAATCATTTGGAAGGGAGAAGTAATCATTAGTTAGCATGGTTATGGAACTTTGAAAGATCTAATGGTGCTCATTTGGTGAGATTTATTGGGTGTAATTCATTTCCGAAAATAAATTGAATAGGTATTGTAGAGATCTTATTCTCCAATGGCAATTCATTAAAGAGAAAAAAAAAACATTCAACCTATATCAGATCATTTATGGTTACAAAATATCCAATAGTGGATATGTGCGACAATTGGACAATCAAAATGTTTTTAAAAAGGAAAAGAGCACGGTGAATAAGGAAAAGGATTTCCTCCATAATCATCCATAGGTTGACGTGTGTACATAAAACACCTTTTAAAGTATTTGAAAACAGTTTTGGATACTACTTTGTGAACTCTGAAATCACTTTAGATTAAACTCTCCACTTGATTTTGGCATTTATTCCTTCATGATTTTTACATTAAAGTTTGACAGATTTCAAGGTAATCACTAATTAATGCAGTATTTACTATGTGGTAAATGGAAAATGGTGATGTTTAGATAAGAAAAATTGTTGAAAAATGTGATTTCACCATCTTTCGGCCCCCATTTTTGTTGGAACTTTAAAATTTCTCATATCTTCTCCCCTATTCCAATGATTTTAAATTTTGACACCCAAAACTACCCCTTATCCCATGTCGACGACATCAAATTCCAGTGAAAAAATTGGATGGTGCAAAAGCCAATGGATGGAAGCCATGGACACAAGTGACGCACCAATTGTTTTCATTACCCATTTAAAACAAAGACATGTCAAGCGTGCATATATCATGACAGACTACACAATAGAAAATGTCATGGGGATGCAATGACACGATCAACATGCGTCATTACCGGGTGCACAAGTGTATTAAGCAATCTAGCTTTGCATGTTGAATGAGTCGTTGGGATTTGTATATTTTACACTGAATAATTTAGTGGCCCAAAGTAACAGAGAATGGAGGACTTGAAGCATTGCGTTGTGAATCACCCTCTTCAGTGAGAGAGATGTTATTGTCAGTGAATTCTCAGGAAGCAACAAAGGGAAATGGTTTGAGCTTGGTCGGGTGATTTTTCTCCACAAAAATTTCTTGTTTGTGGAACTTGAGAGCATTTATATAATTTTTTTTGTAATAGAAAATGAAATTTGAAGCTTGTAATCTACAATTTTTTCCACCTTTTTTTTTGCACAGTAGCAAGAGATTTTTACTGTGGCAAGTCTATTGTCACTCTAGTTCCTTCAACATTGATCTCCTCCCAATCGACATCAAATTTAAGGTTATTCTTGTTGATAAAAGTTGTGGCGCAAATTTTCTTATGTGGTTTTCACCTTCAGTAGGCTTGAATGGATGAGCATGGAGATTCGACACAAGGGAGATCTACCAGCTTGTCAAGACAAATGGAAAGCAAGCAACGGACTTCGTAATAGTATTCGTCTCCTCGCAAGTACTAGTGAAGTACATGTTGGAGAAGCAAGAGATCATGTTGCTTCTCAGCGTCGTGGATGACGGGAAAGACGATGAACATATACTGTGGATTGTTTGGTTCGCAATTGTGCAAGGAGAGGAGATCATAGGCTCACATTGGATAGCTTGGGCACTGATTGAAGAAATTGTGGGTTCTATACTGTGTGATCATGCAAAGGTTTGAGTTGATTGGACGAGCAACATCTTAGGTGATACCAGATCAAGTTTCAAAGTTAGTATTTTAGCTTTGTTTGCAATCGTGTAATATTACCAGAGGAGAAGATTTATATTTGAGTTGGCTTGAGTTTCTTTTGCAATGGTTGGAAAACCTATGATTTCCTCTAGTTCTGCAATCATTGCTATGATTGTTGATGAGGATATTTTGACAAGGTTTTTGCTTGCTGGAATTGGAAATGTAGATCTCCATAGGAATATTCATTACATCATCGTAGATTCAAAGACCACATTAAAAGTTATTGAAGATGTTGTTGGGTACAGGTTTTGTGCATATTTTGGACACCTTTTTCCCCATCCTTGGCCATTTCACCTCTGAACTTATGGATTTTATATCATAATTACCTTTTTCTCAATTATAAGAATCCATTTTTGTTCTGACATATTATTTTTCCATTTTTGTTAAATATGAATGAGGTGATATATTTTTTATGACTAACCGAGGCAATTATGGAAAAAGTTATGTGGCTCTATTTTTTCAAGTGATGCTCTAAAGTCTATGACCAAATGATGAACGTCAATGTGATAATTTACAAAGGGGTTTTTGAGTACTTGTTGTTTCAAACCATTATTGTTACACCTCGAGTTGTTGTTACACCTCAAGCATTGTTGTTACACCTCGAATTGTTGTTACACCATGGGACGTTGACTACACCGCAACTATCGAGGACCGTGGGTACTATTCCACAAGATAGATGTCGTAAAGATTGTATTATCTATGTGCGTATAAGGATTCAAGGCAGTTGTGATTTTGAGAAATGATGTAACAATAATAGGCCTTGTATTTAGAACCTGTTGTAACGATTTCTATTTTCTCTCAGTATTGATTAGCATGAGAATTATGAGATCCTCGTGACTGATTTGTTTCTTATTTTGGACATCTAATCTTATAAGGGGGACTCAGTTCCATGTAAACAGGACATACAGTATCGTTATTTTTCTCCTGTAACTCATAATCATTTTAATACAAAGAGCAACGTTGTTGATGTTTTTACAGACGTGGTGTTGATACTTTACTAATTCGCATCTCACCCTTGCGCCCTGCTAGGAAGGAAGGGCCCTCCTCTTTAGCAGGGATTGTAGTAGCAGGAGTAGCATAGTGGTAGATTAATTATTGTTCCTTTCAATAAGTGTGAAATTATTTTTGTCGCCATGTAATTTGCAGAATGGGTTTATTTCTGTTTCCAAATTTCTGATATGTTGTCACACAAGATTTATTTGAACATAAAATTTGGCTAGTTGGCTTAGTTAGTGGTGTGGTGTGTGGCGTGCCTTTTCCTTGGTAACATGAAGTGTGGTTTTATTTATGTAGAATGATTTTTATTTCTGCATGAGTGTTACTTTCTGCAATTAAACTCAGCGACATTTATTTTGTATTTTAATTTTACTCTTGGTTAAAGTGTATTGGCGTAGATAGTGCATACTCCTTTGAAATAAACATACCTTCCTTGGGTTTACAATTAATGGTTGTGATTCAGTCATATTAATAGTGATTAAATTGACTCAACATTTTGGCGCCGTTTCCAGGGAAGGTAGTCGACGATGCAATCAACCAAGCGTGTTTTGTTAACAAAGTGTTTCTAGTGCATAGGTGTTGGAAGGTAAGACGAGAGGTAAGAACCTGCGCATCGCTCTAGTATACCTGGGCGGGCTCACCCTTGTGGTCACTAGGAATCTTAGGTTGTGTGAATACCTTGATTCTTTAGATGTGTTCTTAGCTTTACAGGTGTTAGGTGGTAAGAACCTGTACATCGCTCTAATATATTTGAGTGGGCTCATCACTGTATAAGATGAGACACATAGGGCTTGAATAAATACGCATAGGGTCCATGTGTAAATGTAGGAATAATAGAAATCCTGAAATACAACCACTCTAATAAATCACAGGAAAAACGGGTCATAAAAGAAATAAGAAGAGCACAGATTTGGGGAGGAAAACATTTATTCATGAGTTGATCTCAAAAGCAGAAAAAGAACATTCAAATTCTCATAGGGACATAAGGAAAACAGGGCCACAAAAAATTGTTACTCCCATAATAAGAACAGAAGCATCTGGTTCCTTTGTCTTTGGACCGTATCATCATGAAACTAATGTAACCACTCCCAAAACTAAGTATCCAAATCAGAAGCAACAGTGGAAGGCTAGTGATCGGGACCTTAGGACTGAGGGTCAAGGGGAAATTGGTGGGGAACACCAGGAGCCTGAGAGGGAAAATCATTCATTGACTTATCAATATCTTGATTCAAGCAGCACAGTGAAACAGCTAGCCCTGAAGCAGCCTGAGCTATCGATTAACAAATCTTCACCCACAAGACAGTAATCAAAACGGTCTAAAGAAGACCTGTCACAACAAGGATTAGGAGGATCAACAATGGGGGACAACAATGACAATAACACTAAAACAAATGCCACCATTACCACCTTTGAGTTTCCAATAGGGGATATTAGAGGCGAGGCTCCCATGTAAAATTCCTTTTCCATCTCTCCCATCTTTTCAAGGGATGACTGTAGAAGACCCTTACACCTTCTTGTTTGAAATTGATGTCTTGTTTAGGAGCTATGACTATGTTTCAGATGCTCTAAAAGGAGCATCATTGAGATGGTTCATGGAATTAGACTCTGCTACCATTCAGACGTTGAGCGACATGAAAGAGAAATTTCTATCTAAGTATCAGGATTATTTCATAACCAGGGATTTGAGGGAAGAAATATTCAGAATGACACAAAAGGAGGAAGAAATCTTGGAGGACTATGTGGAGCGATCCCATTACAATTTGCAGAGGTCTAAACACAGTGACTTAAATCAAGAAATCTTGAAGACCATATTCATAAGGGGAATGAGAGATGATTTCCTGGATACCTTGAATCTACTAGGGAAGGGCGACAGATCTGAGGAACCATTTCCTGAGATAGTAAAGCTTTGTTTGAGATGCTCTAGAGGATCATCAAAGGGGAGAAGCATGGTACGAGATGCCTCTGCCTGGATACAGAAATTTGTAAATGGTGGTGTGACCAGGGCAGAAATTAGAAACTTGTTCGAGAATGTTAAAACCAATCTTCTCAGTACCTTATCTGTCCAAATAACAACAACACAATTAAAGAAAGCACAAGACGACGTTGATGCAGCTTTAGCTGTGTTCTGCCCGATATGTAAAGTCAAGCATTCCCAAAAGGAATGTAGGGTAAAGAACATCGGCCTATGCAACATTTTTTATCTAGAGCACTCCACAGGTCATTTCTCGGAGCTTCCCAGATTGAAATTCATGCTTAAGGAATCAAGCGAGCAAGTTTAGTCTTCCTACTTCATTGGATCCAGGAAACCATGGCAATCATGACCCCCAAGTATGCCTCAAGACTTCTCTTCTTTCAGTCTATGGAATAATACACATAATGTTCGACAATTTCCATGGCAGTACTTTGCCCCTCCTCAAGCACAATACCCTTCACCTTGGAATTAGTGGTCTCCCTCATCGCCTTTTTAATGCCCTCCATTGCAACCATAACCTTGGACTCAGAATTGGAGAGGACATTCCCTAAGACCAGTTCCTCTTGTAATACTAGTACAACAGTAGTTGCAGCTACCACCTCTTCAAACCCCTGTTGCTACACCTTCTGTACGACCCCAATTACCTGTGGAACCTGACCCTAACCCAAACAATAAGGCAACCTAGAACATTAAACCCTCGACTACCTTTCCGACTTATTGTATCACTCCTGTCGGGTATAATGAAATCCATCTTCGGTCAGGGAATGTGGTTAACTCAAAACTCTCTAATGTTATAACCAAAGAAGAATGCGAGTCACCTAGGGGGGGGGTTATACATATTTTGAAGTTGTTGTCACACCTGTAACAGTTGATTCGAAAGGGACTGTTGTGCCTATAACAACCAATTCGAGTAAAGCTGATACACCTGTAACAACCGATTTGACTATAACAACTAAATACCCTCCATATCCTCGAAGGCTAGCAGAATTGGTATGACTTCACACTTGGAATCAAATTTTCTCAAGGAGTTGAGAAACTTACACATACGGATTCCTCTACTACAGGCTATCAGAGGTGTGCCTATTTATGCAAAAACAGTAAGAGATCTGTGTGTTAAAAAACCTGAAAGGAAGCCTAAGGACCCTGCTACTATTCATGTGATGGGAAAGTTGTCCGAGTTGATGATTGACCAGCCCCTTTTAACCAAATACAATGATCCAAGGAATCATATTTTCATTGTTTATATCGATGTAAAGCCCATTACCAATACATTGATTGATTTAGGGGCATCCATTAATGTAATGACGAAAGAACTCTTCATCACCTTAGAATTACATGGACTAGGACACACACCTACAGTGTTGGAATTACTAGATAGGTCCCGTGTCAAACCTGAGGGAATGATAGAAGACATAGTGATTACAGTAGATTATTGGTGATATCCTACTGACTTCATTATTTCACAAACTAAATCAAATCTGGGGTGGCATCCTTTAATCTTAGGAAGGTCATGGCTAGCCATTACAGATGCATTCATAGGATGCAAGTCTAGGTCTATGATGATTTATGATGGCCAAGCCACTAAGAATCTTAGCCTTTATCCCCCAACAAAGCCACATACGGATTCAGGAAATCCCTTGTGGGATGAATTTGAACCCGAGTAAGATCACTCACAGCCACTTCTCACCCTGGGGAAGGCACGGTATTTTAAGAATGAAACAGAAGATGATATCATAAGTGGTTTTATTAGTAATTCACTTTTTGTTACTTCCTTTGAAGATTCGGGGGAGGAGGATGTTGTAGAATATTTGAGCCTTGAGCAGATGAAGACCGCTCCAAGTATTTACAACAATCCTCTTGAAATAGAACCAGGCAAATATATTAATGTCAATCAAAACTTGACTGCTGAGCAAAACAGATAGTTGTTATAGCTGTTAAAAAAATACAAAAAGACGTTTGCATGGGATTATACATATATTAAGGATATCCATCCTAGCCTATGCACTCATGCATCTATTTGAAGGATTGTTGCAATCTAGTGAGACAACTGCAGTGACGCATGAACCCTACATTAAAGGAGGTAGTAAAAGAAAAATTGCAGAAACTCTTGAATGCCAATTTCATTTATCCCGTTTCTGATAGTGAGTGGGTGTCTCCACTTGTCATTGTCTCCAAAAAGAATGGAAAGTGGAGGGTTTGTGTGGATTATAGAGAACTTAATGAAGCCACTCAAAAGGACAATTTCCCCTTACCATTTATAGACCAAGTCCTTGACACCCCGTCCAGAAAGAAATTTTTCTCATTTTTAGACAGGTTTAGTGGGTACAACCAAATACAGATTGCCCCAGAAGACCAAGTTAAGATGACCTTTACCTACCCTCGGGAAAATTTCACATACAGGATTCTTCCTTTTGGACTTTGTAATGCACCAACAACTTTCCAAAGGGAAATAGTGGGAATTTTCTCGGATCTGTTGAATGATTGTCTAGAAATTTTCATGGATGACTTCACACCCTACGGGGACACCTTCGAAACAACATCAGTTAATTTGGAAAAAGTATTAGAACATTGTGTACATACTAACATTGCTTTGAGTACAAAGAAATGTCACATGATGATGAATGAAGGGATCGTGTTGGGACATATTATTTCATTTGACGAGATTAAAGTGGACCCTGCTAAGATAGAGGTAATCTTGAAAATCCCAATCCCCAAGACACAGAAAGAGGCACATAGTTTCTTGGGTCATGTAGGGTACTATAGGAGGTTTATAGAAAAAAATTCAAATATTGCATCTCCTTTATTTTCTTTACTTATGAAAGATGCAGAGTTTATATGGATAGGAAAATGCGAGCAGGTCTTTGCGAAATTAAAAGACTGTGTATCAACAACCCCTATTTTGCGGGGTCTGAACTGGAATCTGTCATTCCATATAGCTACGAACGCATCTGATATTGTTGTGGGAGATGTTTTCGGCCAGCTGGAGGACAAGAAACCATATGCCATTTATTATATAAGTAAAAAATTGACTCCAGCTAAAATCAATTACACAGTGAACGAGAAGGAATTCCTTGTAGGAGTGCATGCCATCAATAAATTTTGGCACTACATCACTGGATATCAAGTGTTTGTACACACTGACCACTCTACAATTCATTTTTTTATAAGCAAACCAGTCACCAATGATAGGATTACATGATGGTTATTGTTGTTACAGGAATTTGATATAACTATCCTAAATAAACTTGGGAAATATAATGTGGTAGTTGATTTTCTTTCTAGGCTTAATGCTAGTAGTGAAAGCATGCCTATTGAAGATTCTTTTTCATATGAATATCTTTTTGCTATTTCGGTTCACTCACCATGGTATGCAGACATAGCAAATTATCTTGCTGCAGGAAGAATCCCCATACACCTATCCTACAGGGAAAAAGAAAAGGATTGTTCAACAAAGTGCTAGATACTCATGGATAGAAGGAAATATCTATCACACTGGGCCAGACCATCAGATCAGACGATGTGTAAGGGAGGATGAAATTCTTGATATCCTTCGAGCTTTTCATGAAGAACCTTGCAGAGGACACTTTGTAGATAAGATAATACGATACAAGGTGCTCTCAATAGGATACTATTGGCCCACAATATTCCAAAATGCTAAAAAATTTGTGAAGGGATGTGATGGCTGCCAGAGAATGGGTCAACTACTCCAATCAAACGAGATGTCATTGCAACCTCAAATAGTTTTATAACCATTTGAGAAATGGGCCCTAGATTTTGTAGGATCAATTAACCTGTCATCTGAACACAAATCCTACATTCTGGTCCGCACAGACTATGTCACAAAATGGGTTGAGGTGAAAGCATTAATCAGAGCTACAAAGCATGTTGTTTCAGACTTCTTGTTTGAAGATATTTTTGTTCTCTTTGGAGTACACAGAGAAATAGTGATAGATGGAGGACCCTAGTTTACATCTCATTTGATTCAGAACCTGGTTGAAAAATACAAAATCTACCATATAATCACTTCGCCTTATCATCTGCAAGCGAATGGCCAAGTGGAAAGCACCAAGAAGGTTATTGAGGGAATTATTACCAAGATCGTACCTAGCCATCGAAGAAATTAGGTTTATAAACTTCCAGAAGTGTTGTGGGCATACCAGACTACATGGAGGAATACTACGGGGTTCTCAACATACGAATTAGTGTATGGCAAAAATCCTTTGTTTCCTATAGAATTTGAAATTAAGACATTAAGAACAATGCTACAAGTAAATTTGGATCTGGCAACAACACATAAACAATGGTTGAATCAACTTAATGAACTAGATGAGAAACAGTTAGTTTTCATTCAGCAAATAGACATTGTCCAACAACAAAGAGCTAGGTGGCACGATAAATTCATTAAAAAGAAGAAATTTCAAAAAGGAGATTGGGCTCTATTATATGATTCAAGATTTAAGGATTTTAAAGGGAAGCTCTGCACCTAGTGGCTAGGTCCTTATGAAGTTGACACAGTCTTCGACAATGGGACTGTAAATTTGGTAACCATTGATAATGCTAGGACACCATTGTTCGCTAATGGGCACTGTCTTCGGCTATATCACAAACCTACTTCAAGGGAATCATTCATCAACATTGTCAAGGATTCTGACCTTTAGATTACGAAGGAAGGGGATAATTCCCCTGTGCTTCGAATTTCTTAATTCTCTAATAAGTGTAACAGTCGAAAACCAGCTTATGTTGGCAGTTGTTACACCCAACAATAAATAAATAAATAAATAAAGCCATAAAAACATATAAATATGACTGTGAAAACATCTTCTGGGGTGCAGAAAGACCAATTGTGACAGCTAAAAACCACCATGTGGCCTTTGTTACACATTTCTTTTTCCTCTATAACAACATTATGTAACTCATGCATATTCTATTTTTATGTTGTTACAGGTTCTATTAGAATATGTTTGTAAATTCTTTTTGAGAGTATTTTAAAGAATCATGTAAATAAAAAACGATTGTAGAAAGAACGTGGAAATTGGGTCTATTATTACATGTGTAACAATTTTCAACCTGTAAGTAGTCACATCAACGAAACGTCAGCCACAATATATAAAAGAGAGAGTATTCATCGCTGGAATTAATTATATCACTGATCTTTGTCACCAATCCTTTATTGCCACATCACATCAGGTACGTCATACAAAGGTATATCACTTCTGCCCTCTATTTAACAATCATGGAAATTAATATTGTATCTCTTTGATGATTGAGGATGAACGTCACATTAAACTTGCGAGAGAGGACGAGTCATTTCTTAATCTATGATCTTGAATTTAAGAAGCTGGTAATCATTATGAAAACTTTGTCGTCATTATCCCTTTATTTCGATAATGCCAAGAATTAAACGCATTTAACGCCAAATCTCCATAATCTAGACCAATAATGAAACCATACCCGAAATCCTCGTTTTATTGCTTATTTTGTTGAAAATGCAACAAGATGATGGAGCTTAGTGAAAAGAAGTCGCCTTCACTAAGTGGTCCCACAGGCTATTTTCGGCACAAAGTCTATTTTTAGACATATGGATCATGGTCTATGAGTTGCAGGATGCTATTTATGGATGATTGGTCAAGTTGGTAAAAATAGATGGACTTCTATTTTTAGACAAATGGGTGGAGTCTATTTTTAGACTGCCAGGCTAAAAATAGAATAGTCGAATATTATTAGCTCTTAATAATATTTGGACTACAAACATTATCTTATTCTCTTGGAGCACTTCAGTTCGAGCTACAAATGTGGCACATGCAGCCGCCATAAGGAAATACGTGGTTCTTATGGGTTACTTGAGCTATTGCATGAAGGACTTCAGTTAGAACTTCAATGGTTGAGTTCTATGGAGTTGAATGAGGAGTTGATGGAGTTGTGTTCAGTTTGACTTAGTTGAACTAGTTGTATTTAATCTAACTGATCAATAGACTAAGTGATGAGTGGTGTGAATTAGTTATTAATTAATTCACTAATTATTAACTCATAAAGAAACTGAAGAATACATCAGTTAACTCAGTGCATGGACAATGCAGTGGAGACAAGTGTTAGAGGTGAGTGAAAGGGCAAGACAACTGTCAGTTGTGACTATAGTTGTGCATGTGATTTGCACAATCGATGGATTGAGTATTGCCAATGAGGATTGCATGGTATATCCAAGGGAAATACAAATTTGGATCATTCATTCATCAGTATTCTCATGCAGGATTGCACAGTGGAGGCAGGCAAGCAACGGAGGAGATTTGAACCTGTGATTGATTCAGATCTGAGCTAGTTTGTGTGTAACAGGTGGAGATAGTACTAAGTACTTGTGAGGAGTATTGCACTATGTATTGTTACATGTTATCAATCAATATAATATACAGATAGTTGGGGTTTTCAGCTTTATGCTTTCCTTGGGTACATACTGTGTTGATATGTGTGATTGATGCTTCAATGTGCGCATGCAATTGTTTCTTAATACTGCTAAATTGATGATCAACGTAGAGGAGGTTATGTATTATGCATGATTCCGCAAATAGTGTATAATTAGGATAATCTCTGTGAATAAGTGTCATATTATTCTAAAATTTCTACATATTTCACTGCCCTAACATCAACCTCAGTGAAGCATTGCACCTTCATTCCAAATTTCTTAGAGCACGGAGTGTTGGGGTAGAGATGGGAGGAGTAGCAGTCCAACAAGAGCCCAACTCGACTGAAGCATTGGAGAATTTCCCTTAGGCGTGCCAGGTCTTTAAGGAAGCAAATTGGTTCGAATTTTTTAAATGACTCAAGGGATCAGAGGTGTCGATGGCCATGGAATTTTCTTGGAACCTGCATAGAAACTAGACAATAGTTCAGGGGTTAAATCTAGAAGTGACAGAAGAAGTGATTTCCCATGTGACATCACTACAGACTGTGGGGAAATGGTGGTTCGGCAGAAAAATCAATGAGCCCTCTCTTAAGGCAGAATTCCTTCAAGGAGAGGAACAATTGGAGAAGAAGGGTAGGGGAATTGATAGATCGTCGCTCCCTCAGCCTTGGGGAGATGTTTCCCTGTACATTATTAAGTACATTACCTGTGAAGGAAGGGCAACGATTGTGTTTAACTACCATTTTGCACTGCTAAACCACCTGCGGCACATGTAGCTGATTAACCTTCCATATTTCTTATTAGAAAACATCAGGCACATGTCGGCAACTGCAAACATTGTTGCACACCTAGAAACTTGTGTCACCAATCACGGTCTTATTAAATTGATCATATTGGACGCACTGGAATGATAAGGGAGAAGCTGGGAATAATTCATGAGTAGAAAGACAAGGACCTCTCACAAGAGGTGAACTGAAATCCCTGACACACCAAAGGAAGCAAGTCTGTCTGATGGTCCAGTTCAATATGATGTATACCCTGATTTCTCTGTTGCACTTGATGATCCTCACATCCTAAAATGTCTTACTTTAGGAGTGCAGACTTAGGGATATGAAGGCTTTTTTTCCAAAGCAGAAAATTTGTCCATATCATATATAACTTGTGTTTGAGTTTATAATACTATAATACCTGCTATTTTGAACTCCCCGAAACAACAGTCTGGCACTGTCACTCTCATTCAGTACGACTCTGCTTGTAACCCTGTCACTCCTGTCTCTATTTCTAAAAGAAGTCTTACCCCTCCAGATCAGTGGGTAACTAGTTGGAAAAAACCAGCTCGCCGACCTATAGCTGTTGCCCAGTCTATCATTTCTGAGACAGATGACCAGGTTGTTACCAGATTTCTTAGAGTTCAGCCTTCCGAGCGTGGTGGACCCTCCATCACAACTTTTCCTACCAGTCAGTTACATCTTGTACAGCCTCCACAACAGATTGTTATTGATCTAGCAGTCTATGAGTCACTTAGAAAACTTTTTGCTTAGCCAACAAAAAACCCTGTTTTCAACTCCGTCTGTGACCATCCACACTGCTCAAAAACATTTTGTCAATTTTCCTCAGATCCTCCAACTCCCCATGGAGAATCCTCTGATCGACACCGTGTAAATATGATCAGATTTGTACCACCATCTGATTCTTCTGAACAAAGTTATAAGCAAGTCTCATTCTTTCAGGTTCAGGAAGAACTTCTTGTAAATTATGTCTCCTCGACTACATCCCGTGGTCTTGGTTTTGTAAATCCTTCTGCTATTCCTTCGTACAAAAGAAATCCAATTGATAAGATTCCTAAATTAGTCGAGATTCCCTCTGATTCCGAAATCATTGCATTCTTGAAAATCTTTAAAGGAATTGGGCCTTATGACTCAGAAGATGCATGGAAGAAAAAGATGTTTGATTGGGACATCTATACTCATGAAAAGGAACATTTGTACATGCAAGAACTACTTCTTCTGGAAAAACAAGATAGAAAGAATTTCAATCAGCAGAATGATGGTGCATGGAAAGCTTGGATGCAAGCTCAGAACTAGTGGATATCATTCTATGAATGGTATTATCCCTCAATAAACTAGGTAGAGGCAAAACAAAGGAGAATTCCAGAACTTGAGAAGTTTATTGAAGAAAAACTAGAAAGCAACCGTGTAGTTATTCCTTCTCCTCTGCAAGCTCCTATCTTTCACCCTAAAATACAGAGTATGCTATCTAAACCAAATATTCCAAAAACATTGGTAACAGTGAGGGTAAAAGGAGAACAATTGGTCAGAGATATTTGCTTACAGTTTAATGTAAATATGATTAGGACAGGCAGTCCTAGTAAGCATAAATGGGAACTCCTAGATGGTACAGTGCTTGAGACAGAAACAGAGTTTCCCCCATGGAAAAATTTTGTAATAAGACAACAAGATGGGAAAATGTACAAACTTCTTCCCTCTCATCCTGATGATCCTTCTTTGTCTGCTAAAGAATCTATAACAGCCACAAACTGGACAAACTTGGCATTGTCTAGTTTAGAAAAATTTCTTAGAATAGAATTTGCTTCGATAGAGTCTGCATGTTCAGAAATGAAAACAATGCTTGGCAGAGTTCTTTAGAAGCAAGATTATAACACTGTTTGCCTAAACGGAAGCATTAAGACCCTCACAGAGAACAATCAAACAATTGCACAAAGTCTTGACAAGATTTCCTTGCAAACAGATAAGAAGATCCATGAAGCAACTGTTGCTCATGGAAAAGAAATTGTTAAGGTTAACAATAGCCTTGACATTACCAAGAAACAAGTCTGGGTTGTTTCTTCAAGAGTGGATTCTTTAAAAAAGAAGCCTAGTGCTGAAGCTTATAAATCTTCCACTCTATTTTCAGATCCAAAGACTTCAGTCCCATACTCCATTACGTCTTCGGTGGAAAGTTTAATCAAAGCTCCTATTTCTATAAACTTTCCTCCACCAAGCTCTACTTTCTAGTACTCGCCATTTGCTAATCCTAGTTTCTTTGGAAAAATTCAGAAAGAACCAGAAGAACAAACTAGGGTTAGTCTCTCTGAATTCTTATTTGGTGAAGAAGAAGTTGAAACTTCTAAAACAAAAGATGATTATGATACTGGAATTCATAAGGTTGACCTTGTTCCTGAGCTCGAAGACCTTGAGGCCTATGTAAATAATTTTTCTACTCGTGACAAAGAATATTTCGGAATCATAAATTCTGATGACCTTGAGGACACTCAAGTCAATGCTACCCCATCAAGATCTAAGTGGAATAGCACTTGGAGCCCTGCTCCAGATCGTAGAGACCTGATGAAATCAGAATACCATAAGGATTGGTCTGCAAATTCCACATAATCCTGGAATATTGACAACTATACAGAAGCTGAGGTAATGTCTGTACTACATTCAATGTTAGTCTGTTATAGAACTTATCTTGCAGATGATATTGGTCTCGTTAATGCCACCAGGCGAATCATTGGTGGATTTGAAGGTACTCTTGATGCCTGGTTAAAAGCAGAAACTTTAAAAGAACCCAACTTACTTCCATCATGGGAGCAGTCAGTTGTCCAGAATGCTGATGGAAGTACATATATGGATCTAGTCACACATCTTCCTGTTAATAATATGATAGGAATACTTCTGTATGGTATCATAGTTAATTTTATTGGTTTCCCTCATATCACCAATGAAATTACCACTATTACTCTGTTGGCCATGAAACTACATAACATGCAACATTTTGATGAGTATTTCAATGAATCTCCATTGATTACACACCTTGTCAACAAACCTCATTCTCGACCCTAAGTGGAAAGAGATCTTTGTCTCTTCTCTTCCACATTGGGTCTCTTCAGCTATTGTGAATAAACTCCCTGGTAAAATCAGAGATTATAAGTTTGGAGTCATCCGACAAGCTGTAAAAGCCGTCATTGTGGAACTCTGTTCCCAGATGAAAATTGTTCGTGCTGCTACAAATCCCAAAAAACCACATGGTTACCAGCAACTCTGTAAGCAATGGCATCTCGGTAAACCTGGAAATTCTGAGGGGCGAAGACGAAAGCATAATCATTCAAAAAAGAATTCCCAGTCATCCCGAGTCTCACAGAAATTATTTTTCAAGAAAAAACCATATAAACATACTGAAATGTTTTCCAAAGAAAAAGAGATCATCTGTTATAAATGTAATGAGAAAGGGCACAATGCAAACCACTGTCCTAAGAAGAAGAAAGATACTTCTAAAAGGAAGTTGCCTTACAAAAATAAAAAAGGAAAAATCAATTTCTTTGATTTGCCAAGCAACTGTGATGAATTATTAACTTATGATTTTGAATTAGACAATAATTTGAATCTTGTTCATTCTGATTATTCTTCATCTTCTGAAGGAGAACCATGCAGGGACCCTCACCGTGCGGAATGTAAAGATTGTGATTGCAGTGACCCTAATGTCTGCCAGTGCAATGCAGTCAGGATGATGAAGAGTGACTATGAAGAAATAAGCAGGAACTATTTCACCCAAATGATGGCAGCAACAGATCTGCAGATTAAAGAAATGTACAAATCCCTGTTGATGGATCATTTAAAACAAACGCCCTCAAGTTCAAAGAATTCTCCGAATAAAGGGTATGTTCCCCCTGCATCTCTATTCTTAGTCAAAGCTTTAATTAGGCAGTTCAAAAATGAAGATTTTGGTGAAGATCTGCCTCAAACTTTGCCTAGAATACACCAGGCAATTAAAGAACTGAGAAAAACAGTGAAAAAAAACAAGAAGTTGTGCATAGAGAATCATAGAGAATTAAATGTCAGACTAATGAATGCACAAGGAGCCTCAACCTCCCAGAATCCTCCTCTATCTGGAAAATTAGAAAATTGGACATTTCACACTAAACCAATCTCTGAACAAATAAATCAAGAAGGAAAACCAGGAACTAATTTCGATGATGATATAGATAGAACAGGTTTGGGATGCAATATATTCAACAGAGATGTTATGTATTGTGTTAAGATGAAATTCAGAATTGGATCGCAGTATGAATACTGGAAAGTATTAATGGATATTGGATCCAGATTAAATATTGTTAATAACACAGTTGTTATCACGCATCTCAGAAGGCCAACTGCATGCCCAAGAGTAACAACCACCAACAGTGATATAACAACCATATTAGAAGTAGAAGTTGATGCTTTCTTGACTGAAGAAATTGGCGTTCACCTTGTTTTCCCGATAGTTCTATGTATGGATTGTGCAATGTACCTAGGAACTCCGTTCTTCCAGAATTTTGAAAAACATGGAGCCAAGTTAGACAGTTCCAGTCAAAGGTATGGTTATTTTGTCAGCCTAAATAATAAAGAAATATTTTTTCCATTCATTAACGCTAATTCTCCAAACAGACTAAAAAGAATAGAGAGAATGGAGAATCTGCTAGCAAAAATGGAAATGAAAAAAGAAATCCTGAAAACTGAAGAGCATTTGGATAATGGAAAGTATGCCAGAGAGATGGTAGACATAACTGCTAAATTCAAGGAGTGTCGTTATGATGATCCCAATGCATTCTGGCATGTAAACAAACAGGAAGTTGAGCTTCCTCTCAAATCTGATTTCAGTGGCAAATTAAGAAGGTCAAAAGCAATAGCCATGAATTCAGAACAAATGAAATTGTGCAAAGATGAAATCAGAGATCTTCTAAAGAAAAGATTAATCCGGAAAAGCAAGAATCCCATTGCTTGCTTTGCCTTCTATGTAAATAAGCACTCAGAGATAGCTAGGGGTAAACCCAGGTTAGTTGTGAATTATAAACCCCTAAATAGTATCCTAGACTATGATGCTTATCTGCTACCAAAGCCTTCTACCATACTCGCCCAGATTTCAAAATCCAAAGTATTTTCAAAGTTTGACCTTAAATCTGGATTTTGGCAAGTAGGTATAAAAGAATCAGATAAATGGAAGACTGCCTTTTCTGTACCTGAAGGCCACTATGAATGGAACATCATGCCTTTCGGCCTGATAAATGCACCTTCAGCGTTTCAAAGGATCATGGACGAAACCTTTGAAGGTATGGATGACTTTTTAAAGAAATACATTGATGATCTGTTGGTGCATTTAAATAATATTTCTGAGCATATAAAACATTTGAAGATCTTTTTGCAGAGAGTTAAAGAAAAGGAGATAATCTTATCTGAGTCAAAAATGAAATTGTTCAGATCTATGATAGATTTCTTGGGTTACAATATCCAATATGGTTCATATAATGTAATTAAGAGGAGTTTTAATTTTGTGGATCATTTCCCTGATGAAATCCATGATAAAGTTCAACTCCAAAGATTTATTAGAAGTTTGAATTATATTTCTAAATTCCTGAAGCATTGTGCCCAAGAAAGAAAACTCTTAAATCGGAGACTTCAAAAAGACCCAATCCCGTGGAATGAGGACTGCACTCAAGTAGTACGAAGAATAAAAGATAGAGTGAGAAATATCCAACCTCTATCTCCCATACAAGAAGGATGGGAAAAAATCATTATGACAGATGCTAGCCAGATAGGTTGGGGTGCAGTTTTGTGTCAGAAAAACCACAGCAATAAAAAATAAATTGAAGTCTGCCAATATGCTTCAGGATTGTGGGCCAAAAACTAGTTAAATTGGGCCAGTCTGAAGAAGGAACTTAGGGCGGTGTGCCTTGGTATCACAAAGTTTGAAGATTTCATCATTTATACCAAGTTCGCCGTAAAGACGGATTGCCAAGCCTTAAAATATGTTATACAGAAATGCAAATTCGAAGACGCTGCTATGGTCAAATGGGTGATGCAGTTGAGCCAGTATAATTTTGATATTGAATTTATACCTGGTGACAAGAACAGTTTTGCTGATATGCTAAGCCGAGAATTTCTATCTGAACACTCAATTCTCTCTTTATCTTGTAACTTCATCAGGAGAGATGAAAACTCAATACAGATAGAGACTCCAACAGGATGGGTTAGCTATGATCTGGAAGTCCCATTATTGGTTCATGATGAAAGCTGGTTCCCTATAAAGGAAATAAGATATAGGATGGAAATTCCATATTTATGGAACAAAACAATGCAAGATGAAATGAACAATGAGGCCATTCAAGCCTTGGACTATTTGGTCCACATTGGGAGTATCTTCTACATGCTTGAGGAAAGTGAAGATGATGAAGACCTGATCGAGAGTTGCCATATAACTTTCACAAGATTCAACAACCATCTCAACGGAGATGATTTTGATGAAGATTGACAGAAAGAAGCATTTTATACAGGTATGAATTTACAAAACTATTCTTCTAATCTATTTTACTCCTTGCAGTTCTCTTTCCTCTATGAAGGATGGATGGTAGAAGCCATGGAAGATACAGATCCCACTCCAAACTGGTTCATTGATTGGTGGAAAATCTATGGCCTGTCCAATCTTGTCATCAAACCATATTCTCTTAATCTACTGAAGATTTATGGATTCAGTGAACCAACATCACATCAATCCGGAATATTGTACAAATCCGTAAAAGATATTGCAGATATTGAGGGTCTTCATTTCCTCCATGGGGTCAGAAGGTGTGGCCATGTCAAATGGTTCGTCACTAAGCATTATAAGGCCAGAAGGATCGCATCCAACAATAGGGCTATGATGATTTTCATGAACAAGTAGACCCAGAATCAAATCCTTTTGAGTACATTAATTTCTTGGAGCCACCTGATAGTCATGCTTCACGGATTTGGGAATCTGAAAAAGATGTAAGAGTGCAGTACTTCTCAAATTACTTGATTGAAAGATTCTTGTACCAGCACTACACCCATCCCCAAATCGAATATTATACCATGTGAATGTGTTGTCTTTCTGATTGACGATGGCATCAGATAGGCTTTAGTGGGTTCACCTGATCTTGAATCTCCACTGTGTAATCTTTTAGGTACAATAATGAAACTCAAGTGGGATCACATGTCTCGATTCCAAAGCAATCATTTTACTCTAAGTCCTTAGATTCGGTCCCCATATGCCAGTTGGCTTTTCGAAAGGAAAAGGGATGAGATAATATGAGCTGTCCACTCATACCCGAATCTAGTCTGTATGATTTTCTTTCGGCATGATATGATAAGAATCTTGCTTTCACGGACGATTAGTCTTGTCTGTCTGAATTTTGTAGCTTGCCCTTCACGGATGTTTGTCCCCCTTCAAGATTATAAAAGAAGGTAAGGCTCATCCAAGAAGGGAGGAGAAGTCTAGGAGAAGTCTAGGAGAAGTCTAGGAGAAGTCTAGGAGAAGTCTAAGTGAGGTCGTAGGGAGTTTTGAGTTTTGGGGTATTCTGGTCTTAGTCTGCTTGTATGCCAGGTAGCCTACGAAGTTCTTAAGCTTTGGCTAAGATTCTTTGTTAAATGCTACAGTAGTCAATCTGAGAAGGAATGCTATCACCTCTGTAATATTTTCCACTGAGAGTCTTAAGGTCCCTGCTTTGCATCTGCGAGAATTTTCTCGATCTGCTTGCATCACGGAGATCTAGTTCTCACCACTTTTGTAATCCTGTATTCGTGAGAAATAAAGAAAGCTTTTGACTATCTATTTTGAATGGTCCTGAGACTAGAGAACGAGGCAAATCTTCGGAGGGTAGGATCGAGAAAAGATCATTAAAGAAGTCGATAGGCGGTAGGATACTGAAGGAAAGGGTAAAAGTTATTTCACAACCTTCACCTTCACCTTCATCCAGCAAAGAAACGAGAAAGGACACGGGGAAGTAGAAAGAAGGGGAACAACCCCATCCGGAAGAAGACCCTCTGCCAGGTAATGACGAGACTTAGTTTTCGCTACTTAAAGTAAAAAAAATAGAAGAAGAAAATGAAAAATTAAGAAAACAATTAGAAAGAAGTGGAGCAGAAACCAGATACAAAGTTTGTGTCGTGAGAACCATCTCAATGGAAACTCAGACTGAACCCTGGGAAGCTGTTACACAAGAACCCGTTGATGACGCTACTGATACACAAGAACCGACAGCTGAAACGAAGCATCCCATGGGTAGCGAACCGAGAACTAATACACAAGAACCTACTGACGATATTGTTACTACATAAGAACCAACAGTAGAGGCAGAAGCTACCTAGGGACGAAAAAAAGAGCCTGCTACACAAGAACCCATTAATGACGTTGTTGTTACACAAGAACTAGCAGCCGAAACAGAGAAGCTCAATCCTTGTAATGTTGTTACACCCCCAAGTGATATTGCATGTAAAGCAACATAGGGTCCTAAATCAAGATGGTGTTCAGAGAAAATTTTATTGATATCAGAGTTGCAGAAGTAGAAATAGCAGGCACTCTTGTTGCAGGAAGGAGTGATCTCCCTGGCGGCACACTAGAAAGTAGTAAACTCGTTCAAGGAGAAACGGGCTAAGAACGAATTAGCAGAAAAGTGGGAAAGATGGGAAAAAGAAATAGTTATGAATAAGAACAAAGAGAAGTTGCAGTTGTTGCAGTAGCAGGTTCGGGATTTAACGAATGATAAACGCAAGTTGCGTGAACTCACCCTAAATTTGTTAGGGTGTAGAAGGCCCTCACCATCCTACCTAGATTTTCTATGGGAATGATTTTTCTTATTTCAATTAAAGGTGGTCTATGAAAATAAACCATATTTGGGTAATTCTACCCAAACCTTTTTGGACATTTTTCGTGTGATTTCCATGATCAAAGCTTTCTTTGTGAGATTTTCCTCCATGATTGCACGCACATGGTTGCATGTGTTCTTTCTTACATGGGCAATTTTCAGCTGCGCACCTTTATTTATTTTATGAAAAATTAGATAGAATGACACATGGCCATGAAGACAGTGGGCATGAATGAAGAGAAGGCAACATTAATGATCCGGGCTGAGCTACGTATGGCCGCAGAATTAAGATGACTTTTTAGGAGATTTTTGAGTGTTCTGGATGTCAAGGAATAGGTAGGCATCTATAGGCGAAGAATTGTGAAGCTCTTAACCTTTTTTTGCATATGAAGAATCGTGCACTAACAGGGCGCCATAAGCGCACAGAGGTTAGTAGTGCAGGACTACAGGAAAGTGACTCATTTGGTTTTCAAAATTTTGTAGTTGTTGTTGTACGGGTCCTAGATTATGCCCAGACTATGGATCGATCTAGTGCCTTTTCGATAGGACTTAGGTTTAAGTATCCTTTGATTTGGCTTCTAGTGGAAGAGTACCTGCCTCAATATCAACTGTGTGATTATGAGGAGGAATCTTGGCCACTCAAGGCTACAGGTTTGCTGAGGAGGACACCACTAACACCTATAATTTTACAGAATTGCATATGAAGTATATTAGTAGGCTCTAAAGTATTTTTGCATGAGGACATGCAATTGCTTCAGCTTGGGGGAGATGTTGGGTGCAGGTTTTGTGCATATTTTGGACACCTTTTTCCCCCCATCCTTGGCCATTTCACCTATGAACCTGTGGAATTTATATCATAATTACCTTTTTCTCAGTTATAAGAATCCATTTTTGTCCTGACATATTATTTTTCCATTTTTGTTAAATATGAATGAGGTGATATCTTTTTGATGACTAACCGAGGCAATTATGGAAAAATTTCTCTGGCTTTATTTCTTTCAGGTGATGTAGAAAATTTGTGATAGGTTAACCCGATAATGCAATATAAATCAAAGAAGAATACTATAAACTACTTCTACTATCAATTTGTGGAAGCTTAAAGATCGAGCTCAACAATATAACCAGAAGAAGATGAATCAATGACACAATACACGTGAAAATACTTTGGGGAAAGTCTCAGATAAAACCCCCACACTATGGTATTATCATACATGGTGGAAATACATAGGAATTATACAAAGCCTTAGCTCTTAGTACAATCCTCACAGATGCTCACAGGCAATCTTGGCTTCTCTCCAGCCTTCCTCTCTGCCCTCCAAGCTCCTATTTCCTTGTGTTGTTCCTCGTGGATGATTAGCCTGTTACCAAGTGGAAAAGCAAGCCTTCAAAATTGTGCAATCCTCAAGGATGAATCCTTGACAACATGCATGAGTTTTCTCCATGAGAAAACACATGAAACTGATAGTACACTGTCCTTGAACATTACTCTCAACTAGGTCTTTCTCAGAATAGACATGCATGAGTTTCTGATGAGGGAATCTTCAGTTAACTGGAGTAGCACTAATTGAGTGCATTAATGCATCAACTAATTGTTAATTCACTATTAGTTCCTCAAATAATTTGGAACTAATTTAGTTGGACTTAACTCAGTAAACTGAGTTAATTAATTACAACTCAAATATAACTCAATCTTATCTCCTTAATTTAAGGGATAACTCTTGCATGACTTTAGAAGGACTTCTAACTTGAATTTCTCCAACTAATTAATTTAAAATAAATTAATTAATTATTTCCAAGTAGCTGTGAAGACTAAATTCGATTTTAATTCACAATTTAATTCGAGGAAAAATTAAATTGGAATATTCTTGTTGCCATATTTCAACGCTTCCTCTCAACAAGAAAGGGATTATTTGCCACCTTGATCCTGTCCCTATGGAACTCGAATTTACACTTTGACAATGCCTTTGTCAAAATGTCAGCATCTTACTCCTCTGTCGAAATATACTGCAGCAACATGATCATCCTCTATACACAGTCTCTGAGATGATGATACTGAATGTCGATGTGCTTGGACCTATCATGAAATACTAGATTCTCAGAGAGTTTGATACAACTCTGATTATCACAATAGATCACAATTGGATCCATCCTTTGATCAAACAAACCAACTAGGATTTTCTGCATCCAGATGGCCTCACATGCTACCTGACTTGCAACCATGTATCCTGCCTCTACCGAGATGAGTGCAACCGACCTCTGTTTCCCACTGTACCAAGAAATTGCCGCTGACCCAAGGTTGAAAATCCCTCCTGATGTGCTCTTCCGATCTGATGGACTCCCTGCCTAATCTGCATCAATGAGCCCTGTAGCTTCACTCCCTATTTCCGTCTGTACCATAATCCATACTGAATTGTGCCTCTGAGGTATATCAATACATGCTTTGTCACCTTCCAAAACATCTTGATAGGTTGAGCCATCGCTTGACTCAGTTGTTTCACCGCATAGCACAAATCTGGTCGTGTGTTCATTAAGTACATCAGTGAACCCACAAGCTGCCTGTACACAGTAGCCTCTGCCACTTCTCTTGAAGTAACAAACTCCTTCCTCCAGTTACCTACTAGAGGAGTCTATATGGGCTTACACTTTCCATGTGGAATCTCCTGAGTATCTCGTTGGCATACTTACCCTGAGACACAAACAACTCCCCATCCTTCTGCCACACTTCCATGCCAAGGAAGTAATGCATGAGACCCATGTATTTCATCTCAAATTGTCTTGCAAGGTCCTCCTTGCAAGAAATCAACTGATCATCACCAGTCAATATGAGATCATTAACATAAAGTATGATGATCAACAGCTTACCTTTCACCACGACGTGGTACAGGTTTGCATCTGCTTCACTCTTTGTGAAGCTCAACCCTGTGAATTAGTTGTCTATCCAGGTGTACCAAGCACGATGTGCTTGCTTCAGCTCGTACAATGCTCTCTTGAGTCGACACACATGTGACTCATGATTGAAGGTCTCAAAACCTTCCAGCTACTCTATGTACACCTCTTCCTCAATCTGGCCATTGAGGAATGCAATCTTCACATCCATTTGATGGATCTTCCAACCCATCCGTGCTTATAGTTGCAACATAGATATGATAGATGAGTACCTTGTGACAGGAGAAAAGGTCTCATCATAGTCAATCCCCTCGACCTATGAAAAGCCATGGGCAACAAATCTTTCCTTATGATTCTCCACGCTACCTGTTTGGTCAATTTAGTGTGTTCTAAATTGCTTATATGAATTGTCAATCCGAGAGTCGTAAACTGTTGAAGTGAAGTGCACTATCTATGCAAGATAACCATTTTCTTATTTCCTTGTCGTTTTTAGTTTTTTTAGTTTGTTTTTGGATTTATCTTCTTGTTGATTTCCTAATGTGAAATGGTGTGTGTGATATGTGGACAATTGTATTCAATGAATAACTTCAAAGCGATCTAAAAGTATTCAAACTTTACAATGATGAAATCAAGATGTGCCTAAATTCTAATTAACAAAACAGTGAACTATGACTATGGAACCCAATATCCTTACTATTGTTATAAAGAAGAGAAAAGAATGAACTCAAAGCAATTGAAAGACTGAAAGCAAAGTAAACTAATCATTTCACATCAACTCATTTTTGACGCCTCACCATTTGACTCGCTCTGGCTATAGGAAGTAGTCATACACAAATTGAATGGTTTTATATCTAAGTTGCATGAAATAAAACTAAGATTAAGCTACACATTCACTCTTACAATCCCTCATCATTTGGTAACTGAAGAATGATATGAATCGTCTAATCACTAACTTGCAGCAAAGTAAATGAATCAAAGTAGAACTAAGAAATAAGCAATGCTGGAAATAAAATCAATAAAGAAAATTAGCAGTAGGACAAGATAATCCCATCATGTCATTAGTCATAAAAACCTATATGTATTGCCCGAGCTTCCTATCAGAACCTGAAATGCAAACATTGATCAGTTGTCAACCAAATAAAAGCATGAAAGAACTTATGAACAGGAAAATGACATCAACCATGAGCAAATTAATATATGTACAACAAGTATCTATGGTATCAAAAGTGTAAAACGTAAGGAAAACATAAAGCTATACATAAGCTACAAGACCTTGGTGTACAGGGGCCCTCTGCACCCTCGGTCATTCAAAACCAATTACGAATTTGAACCAGGAATCAGCGTTTTCTAATATATTGCAAAACAATCATGAAATAGAGACTGAGTCTCAGCTCCAAGGCTCTTACAACAGTCAAATTTTACACAGCAAGTAACTCCCTATACACATATGGTGATGCGTTATTTATAGCAGAAAAATACATAACAAACTAACACGGCCTGCGTAGGTAGCCAAACACGTAGAGGACAAAATCCGGAGTTATAACAGTATGGTGGCCGTGGACAGTAAATCCAAGAGATGGTTTGTTGGATTTGGTCGATAAGCAGTCCCTAGGTGTTAATGCACCTCCTAAAACTCAGGACCTTGCCACACAAACCTCCTCGTGCTGAAAACAGAGTCGTGCCACCGCTTAACTCTTTATATTGACCACCGTTTGACCGGCCTTGACCGCAGGCTTCTATGGATGATTTGGCTGAACCAAGGGGACACGCTCCATGTCCACGTCCTTTATAGCTTGCCCATGTGGCTAAGTTATTCAATGGACACCTGTAGCATACAGTTTAACAAAATGGCTGCGGAAACTGATTCTGGCTGCGGAAAGTGGCAGATTCTGCAGCTGGTTGAACAAAAATCTAAACCAAATAACAGTCACAAAAATAGTAAGGAAACCATTTATATACTCATTTTAAACTATTATGCAGTGATTTGATAGCTTAGAGGTTCAGGTAACTGGAGAAAAAGACTAAAAAGGGATGTAGGGAAAGTGTAAGTTTGGGACTCAACACTACCATCAACAACTTGCTTTACCTTGTAAAGCCAATGGGAACTCACAAATGACTTGTTCTCTGGTCTCAGAACCACATCCCAAACACTGTTACGAACTATGGAGTCATACTCCCCCACCATAGCATCAACCCAAATCGGCTATTGCACTGCTTCCTCAAAGGAAGATGACTCGGTCTCAACACTTTCCCTAGTAAGGGCCATGTATCCAGTGTACCTCTCAAGTGACCTCCTCTATCTACGCTAAGAAGATGGTGATCCCACATTCTCTCTCGCATCCTCCAACAATTTATCATCTTCTCTTGTGCGCTTCCATCCATCTCTGGAAGACTTTGCTTGAGTGGATGTCTCCACTCCTGGAACCTCTGCATGTGGCTACTCCGCATCAGTCTGAAACTCTGGACGAGATTATCAATGTACAACGTTCTCCTCTAATCAAGACTGGTCTAGGGTATAATGGAGAAGCATCTCAAGCATCCACCTCAAAGAGTTATCTCGATGCAGCAAGGAGGAATGAGCAAAATCCCAATGGATATCACCAGGTAAAACAGGGACGAATTACATCAAGGATAAACAAAGACTACCAGGTAAATCAGGGGCAATCC
>APFE030310017.1:109905-146701 GCA_000404065.3 Pinus taeda
TGGTAAAGGACTGCACCAATACAATTGTAAAAATAAGTTTCTAATTAAAGAGAAGATAGAGACGAATTGCAGCAGGTGGTTTTCACCCACATTGGGTTTCCACCTTATATATTGTGTTCTTGTGTGTGATTGTCTTCTACTCTATTTTACTGTTTCTGGTTATTGGTTATTTGATACACAGATTAACAATCAACATCTGAAAGATAAAGTAAATTATAAGTTTGCATAGTATACGCGGGTTTCCTTCTACATAGTTGCGGGTTTAATTAATTGAAGTAGCGTATATCATTTCTATTTGAAAAAGGAATATTTGACTTGATAATACAGATGAACCCCCCCTCTCAATATTATTTCCAACAATTGGTATCAGAGCAGGTCCTTCTGAAGAAGCTTGACCGCTTGAAGGAAGATCCATCATCATGAGCAACTACGAGAGAGAAGCATCGATCAGGCCACCGATTTTTGATGGGACAAACTTCATATATTGGAATGTAAGAGTAATTGTCTATCTTCAATCTCTTGGTATAGAAGTCTTGGATATCATAGATATAGGGTATACTTTTCCATCAACAACTCCTACAAATCCGACTGAGAAGAAGAAATATGAAACAACTGCAAAGGCAGTCAATACTCTATTAGGATGTTTATCTCAATCCGAATTTGTCAAGGTTATGCAGTATAAATCCGCAAAATAAATATTGGACAAGATTGTACTGAGCTATGAAGGATGATCAGGTAAAATGAGCAAAACTTCAAACCCTCAGAATTCAGTATGAAAATCTCAGAATGCATAATGATGAAAGTGTGGCTAACTATTTCCTTTGTGTAGATGAGATTGTCAATTATATGAAAAACTTGGGTGAAGAAATAAAAGAGGTTGTTGTGGTTGAAAAAGTTCTAAGATCTTTGTCTCCTAGGTTTGAATCTAAAGTTTCTATAATAGAATAAAAGGAGAATCTACGAAATTTTACCATGTCACAGCTGCACAGAATTCTGACTGCTTATGAAATGAGGAAAGGAGGACCATCAAACAGGAGAGAAGTTGCTTTCAAGGCTTCAGGCAAAGGAGATTACTATGAGTCAGGTCACGTATCAGAAGAAGAGGAAGAATCAAATTTTGTCAAGAACCTTCAATGGGGTACTAGAAGATTCTGAGGTAAGTTACCATTCAAATGCTTTTCTTGTGGAAGAGTCAGTCACTATGCTGCCAAATGTCCTCATAAGGATAAGATTGACAAGGGGAAAGAATCTATTAGATGGAACAAGAAACATAATGCAAACAAGAAAAGCTATTACACTCATGAAGAGAGTGATGGATTTTCAAATAGTGATGAAGATGAACGAGGTAATAATTATAAACTTTTAATGGCTTTTGAAGATGATGATTACATGGATGCTATAGATGTGGATGGCTTTTATGAAGAGATTTCTAGACTAAAAACATGTTTAGAAGAAAAGAATATGATCATTGATACTCTGCAATTCCAACTTGATGAAAAAGAAAAATTTCTTGAGAAGTTAGAATGTGAAATTGTTGGCCTTAGAAAAGAAATTGAGAAAACAAAGGCTCTTAATCTTAAATTTGTTAAAGGATCTGAAACTCTGGATGATATTATCAATGTACAACATTCTCCACTAATCAAGACTGGTCTCGGGTATAATGGAGAAGCATCTCAAGAATCCACCTCAAAGAGTTATCTCGATGCAGCAAGGAGGAATGAGCAAAAGCCAAATGGAGATCACCAAGTAAAACAGGGACGAATTACATCAAGAATAAACAAAGACTACCAGGTAAATCAGGGGCAATCCACCTTAAGGATGAACAAAAGCTACAACCAGCCACAGGTAAAATCTTCTCAATTTTCCTCAAGAATGGATGACAATAGAAACTACAATCATTTGGCAGGTAGATTTGATAATCGAAGGAGTTTCTTCAATGGACAATGTTTCTCTTGCCATAACTTTGGCCACAAAGCAGCTCAATGTGTTGCCTATAAGAGAATCATGACTAGAGAAGCTCAAAAACAAAGAAGTATGTCTGGAATCACAAAAAGGACCTATAACAACTTTTCCGCCCTTGAAAATGAAATTGAATGTTCTATTTGTAATAACTTCGGTCATGAAGATTCTGAATGCAGGAATAGGTTTTGGAAGACAACTCATAAGGAACAAACCTCAAGTGCTAGAACATGGAGAATGAAGGAACCACAACCAGAAAGATGTGGGATAGCTTTATATGCAGAAGGTCAAGAAAATCAATGGTACATTGACAGTGGATGTTCAAAGCATATGACAGGTGATAAAGAAAAACTTGAATCATATAGTGTTTTAGAAAAGGGAAAGAAAGTTTCTTTTGGAAATGATACCCCTGTAGTCATAAAAGGAAAAGGCACTGCTCAATTAAAAGAAAAGGTCAAAGCTGGAAATGTTTTGTATGTTGATGGCTTGAAGCTATTGAGTTTCAGTCAGAGGTGCGATAATGGAACCGAGGTAATATTTCGATCAGATGGGTGTAGTGTTCGTGATATTGATACAGGAAGAACAATGATCAAAGGCAGAAGAACTCCAAATAATTTATACATATTTGAAGAAGGACAACAACAATGCTATTTGAGCAAGGATGATGACCACTGGTTATGGCACCGGAGGTTGGGGCATCTAAGCTTCTCTCAATGTGTTCGTGATATTGATACAGGAAGAACAATGATCAAAGGCAGAAGAACTCCAAATAATTTATACATATTTGAAGAAGGACAACAACAATGCTATTTGAGCAAGGATGATGAACATTGGTTATGGCACTGGAAGTTGGGGCATCTAAGCTTCTCTCAAATAAGGAAAGCATGAAAGTACCAGGCAGTTCGTGGTCTTCCAGATATCAAAATTCCTGACAACACTATATGCAAATCATGTCAGTTTGGTAAAAAAACCAGAACTAACTTCCCTCAGAAGGAAGGTTTAGCTAGCAGGCCTCTTGAACTAGTCCATACAGATGTATGTGGACCATTTAGGAAAAGGTCACCTCGGGGAGAAGAATACTTTATATTATTCATTGACGACTTCTCTAGGATGGTTTGGTTAGGACTTATGAAGCACAAAGACGAAGCATTTGAAAATTCAAATCTTTCAAAGCCTTGGCTGAAAATGAATCAGATCACAAAGTTAAGTGCCTCGGGTCTGACAGAGGTGGGGAGTTTACCTCAAATGAATTTTTCGATTTCTTTGAAGAACATGGAATAAGAAGGGAATTCTCTACAGCTAGAACTCCTCAGCAAAATGGAGTAGTGGAAAGGATGAACATAACCGTTCAACAAATGGCTCGTGCTATGCTTGATGAGTCTGGAACTCTCGCAACCTTCTGGGGTGAAGCTGCATTTTCTACGGTTGTTATTCTCAACAAAACAAATGTCCGAGTGAATAGCACTCAAACTCCTCATGAGCTATGGTATGGTGAGACTCCTTTGATAAAGCATTTCAAAATTTTTGGAAGCAAATGCTATATTAAGAATAATGATGAACAGCTTGGCAAACTTGAACCTAGAGCAGATGAAGGCATTCTCCTTGGTTATTCTCCACACAGAAAATCATATAAGTGTTACAATAAAAGACTTGGAAGAATTGTTGACAGCATTGATGTAGTGGTTGATGAAAAAGGATACATTCCTAGGCAAGTAAATTATGAAAATATCGAAGAGGATGAAGACTACCCTCAAAATCACACTGATGATGAAGAAGAAAACTATGAAGAAGAAACCCATGAGGAGCTAGAGGAACAGATAAGGATAGAAGAAAAGACTCCTTCTAGGTATGTTCAAAAGAATCATCCAGAATCACAGATTTTGGGGCAAAAGGAGGCTGGCATACAAACAAGAAGAACAATTGCAGAAGCTTCAAGCTATTTGGCATTACTCTCCTCCACTGAACCACAAAATGTAAGAGAAGCTTGCAAAGATGAATGCTGGGTCAAGGAAATGGATGAAGAACTTGAACTAATCGAAAAGAACAACACTTGGGAGTTGGTTCCTAGACCAAAAGATAAGAATGTCATAGGAACAAAATGGATCTTCAAGAACAAGTTGAATGAAAATGGGGAAGTTATTAGAAATAAGGCCAAACTTGTTATTAAAGGGTATGCTCAACAAGAAGGAATAGACTTTGATGAAACTTTTGCTCATGTTGCTAGACTTGAGGCCATCAGAATGTTCATGCTCTCTCAAGCTTTCAGAAGTTCAAAGTATTTCAAATGGACGTGAAATCAAATTTTCTGAATGGAGACTTAGAAGAAGAAGTGTACATTGAGCAACCAGATGGGTTCATTCTTGGGAATGATCCAAATCTTGTATGCAGATTAAAAAAGGCTCTTTATGGTCTTAAACAGGCTCCACGGGCTTGGTACTATCGTTTGGACAAATATCTTCATCAACAAGGATTTTCAAAAGGATCAGCAGATAACAATCTTTATATAAAAATTGAAAATGACAAATTGCTAATACTTGTTGTGTATGTCGATTATATTATCTTTGGCAGCAATGAAGAAGCTATGAGTCAAAGCTTTGCCTTGGTGATGCAGAAAGAATTTGAAATGTCTTTGCTTGGAGAGCTGACATACTTTCTTGGATTGCAAATCCAACAAACTGAAGGTGGTATCTTCTTGTCTCAAACCAAGTACCTCAAGCATATTCTGAAGAAGTATGGCATGGAAGATTCAAAACCAGTATGTACCCTATGGTTACAGGATGCATCTCAGTGCAAATGATGAATCAGCAGCAGTGCATTAATCAACCTATAGATCCATTATTGGAAGTCTACTTTATTTGACAGGTACCCGACCAGACATCATGCATGCAGTGGGAATAGTTGGAAGATTTTAGGCAAATCCTAAGGAAACTCATCTTCAGGCAGTAAAGAGAATTTTCAAGTATCTTCAAGGAACTCAAAAATATGGCTTATGGTATCCTAGAGATACAAATCTCACTCTTCATTCTTATACAGATGCAGATTGGGCTAGAAGTGTGGATGACAGAAAGAGCACAAGTGGTGTTGCATTCTTTATGGGTTCCAGATTAGTATCTTGGTTCAGCAAGAAATAGAGTTCGATTGTTTTATCTACAACTGAAGCGGAATATGTGGCAGCGGCATCTTGCTACGCTCAACTCCTTTGGATGATGCAAACCTTGCAGGATTTTCAGATCACTTGTACTACACCTATCTCCATCTTATGTGATAATACAAGTGCAATCAACATTTCAAAGAAACCAGTCATGCATTCAAAGACCAAGCACATATCGATCAAGTATCACTTTCTTCGGGAACAAGTGTTGGAACAAAAGGTTAAGTTGGAGTATGTTCCTTCTAAGGAATAAGTTGCTGATATTCTTACCAAACCATTGTCCAGGGAGACTTTTGAATATCTCAGACATAAGTTGTGAGTAGTTGATGCATCATCTTGTTGTTAAATCTTGTCTGTTTCAGAGTAAAATGGGTGTGCGCGTGTTGCCTGAGGATCTGCGTACATACGTTGGTTTTTGCAGAGAAATTGCGTATATGGAGGCTTGATGGATATCATAGGGATAGGCTCTGGTTGAAGATAGTCTGATATGGGTCTGACAGAGACCATCTGGCATAGGTTCATGGGGAGTAGATAATCTTCTAATGATTCATTGTTGGCATTATCTTAGAAGCTTTTGGTTCTAGTTCACAGCTGTTGTTGGTTTCAGGTGGAACGAAGGCAGAGAAAGAATAGAAGGAAATCAGGGTTGTTGATCTGAATGGTGATTGTCAGATGTTGCTACTATCAGTTATTGGTGACTTTCATAAGTCTGGCTCTAGATATTTCGTCTCTATGTCATGTATCTCTTTTATGGTGTCAAGGTCATGTAACGGCCTATCTTGGTTTCCCCACTATGCCTGGGATGAAGAGGTAATGTTCTTGTTTATCATGTGTAAAATTTTGATGTATCCCCACTTGGTTGGGAAATGGATGTATGTATGAGTCCTTGGTGATATGAAGGTCATTTATGATAGAGTCATGTTCTTCTTGTAAAACATCTTTGTGCAGATCTTGCTTATAGTCAGGGGGAGCATGAACAACACATTTCAGTAGAGCAGAGACTTCAGCATGTACTCAGAGGAAGCATGGACAGAGTGTACACCTTGGCATATACAAAGGGGGAGCTCATTCAGAGATTTCAGCAGATACTCTGGGGGAGTATGGGCAGCAGAATGTTTCTCTAGGAAAGAGATTATCTTGGTTTGCCCTTTGCCCTTGATGTCAAAGGGGGAGAGTGATTGGTTGTTGTTGCCATCAAGTCCAAAGGGGGAGATTGTTGGCATTATGATACATATGTTGTACTTGATGGCAACCCACTCATCTTAGATGATAAATTATAGTGCAGCAAAGTTCATGGACTTTTATGCAGATAAAGGTTTATTTCATGTGGAGAAAAGTTCACGGAATTTTATGCAGAGAAAGTTTTATTTCATGTGGAGAAAAGTTCATGGAATTTTATGCAGAGAAAAGTTTATTTCATGTGGAGAAAAGTTCACGGAATTTTATGCAAAGAAAAGTTTATAAAAGTTTATTTCATGTGGAGAAAAGTTCACGTAATTTTATGCAGAGAAAGGTTTATTTCATGTGGAGAAAAGTTCACGGAATTTTATGTAGAGAAAAGTTTTATTTCATGTGGAGAAAAGTTCACACACTTTCATGGTTGGTTCATGGTATTAGTCTGACAGTTTTTGATCCTATGGTTTTGGTCCGTGGTATTGCATCAAAAAGTGTTGACCCCAAGTATTGGGTTCATGGTATTGTGTTATTATGTTTTGGAGGTGGTATTGTGAAAGGCAAACTATAAAAGAGGAAGGAGATCATTTGGCAAAGCATCATCTGAATTATTATTGAATATCTGATAAAGTGCTAGATCTGGAATACTGTGATTGGGATATGGTGCAGCTCTGGATCTGAATAAAGAAGGAACCTGAGCGTAAGGAGAAGGATAAGTTGTATTGATGGGTCATAATGTTTAAGCTTGAATGACAGTATCTTTTGTTCTGGGTTCAGATTTGGTGTGTGGTTACTGTTACTATGATTTGGATACATTTGTCAGAGAAGTGTCTACTTGATTCAATGCTAATTGGTGAAAAGGAGATTGTTTGATGCAGAAATTCTTAATGATTGATTGATGTTCAAGGATCCAGTCTGAAAATTTATGAAACGTGGTCCTTGGAAGAAAGAGAAGGTTGTAGCCCTCTGTAGGCTAGCACCTACGTACTAGTATCTTGGCTAGTGCAAGAGCTAAGGGGGTTGTAGCTCCCTTCCAGGAGAAGCTGGAAAACGAGAGAGGGTTGTAGCTCTCTGCAGGTTGCAGCCTGCGTACTGGTAAAGGACTGCACCAGTACAGTTGTAAAAAGAAGTTTCTAAATAAAGAGAAGATAGAGATGAATTGCAGCAGGTGGTTTTCACCCACATTGGGTTTCCACCTTATATCTTGTGTTCTTGTGTGTGATTGTCTTCTGCTCTGTTTTATTGTTTTTGGTTATTGGTTATTTGATACACAGATTAACAATCAACATCTGAAAGATAAATTAAATTATAAGTTTTCATAGTATACGTGGGTTTCCTTCTACATAGTTGCGGGTTTAATTAACTAAAGTAGCGTATATCATTTGGATTTGAAAAAGGAATATTTGACTTGATAATACTGATTCACCCTCCCTCTCAGTATTATTTCCAACAGTGATACCAAGTCTTTGACAGGTTGTTGTTGTGAGAATATTAATGGTTGCCCCTAGATCGACCAATGCATTGGGAAAGGAACATCCATTTATTTGTACCATGACTATAGGGTTTCTTGGGTCTTCATATTTCACAGGTGTTTCTCTGCATGATAATAAATCAGACAAAGTTCTGATTATGTGGATAGTTGGTGTTGCTTTTATTTTCCTCATAGGATTTTTGGTACATAATTCCTTAATGGTTTTTGCATAGATTGGAATGTCCTGAATAGCCTGGAGGAGGGGTATTTTTACACAAAGATTTTCTAATTCTCCCAGGAGATCGAAATCGGGATATTCGATTGGGCGAGGTATAATCAAACTTTCTAGGAATGGTGGAGAAGAGGTAATAGTTTGACTGTGGCTTATCTGTTTAACTGTATTCTTCATTTGAGGTGTTTGTTCTATAGGCGGTGGTTCTTCTAATTGTATATTTTTATCCTTCTCTAACTCAATTATTCGTCTACACCTCAATTGGAGTTCATTACACTCTCTCAACTTAGTTTCCAGATCCATCCCTTCAATAATTTGTACCGATTGGACTGGTCTATTGTTGGGATTCGGGTTGGGCTTGGCTAGGAGTTGTGGTCGTAAATTGGGTTGAGGATTCTGTTGCAATGTGTAAGGTGCTGGTAGCATAGGTTGAGGCAAGGGGATTGTTCCTGCTGGCTAGTTTGTAGGTCTTTTCCAGTTTGACTGCCAGTTTTGGTTTTGTGAAGTGAAGGGGGACCATTGAGATGGATATGGATTGTTATGCTATAATGGTGGAAAGTAAGAGGAATTTGGCCAACTATTGTTTGGATTTGATTAATTGGACCAAGGTGGCATAGAAAATGCTTGTGGTGACAAATTAGGAAAAGGTGGTTGGTTCTGCCATGTAGCTCCTGTGTATTGATGAGAATTATATTGTGATTGCTGAAATAATGAAGATGGGTCTTAGGCATACTTGTTTGTTGTGCTTGCCATTGGCGATGTTGATTTAACAGGTAGATTGATTCCGTTTCTTCCTCTACCTCTTTGAAGACCACTTTTAATCTTAGGAGTGATGGGAAATTTTCTGTGGCATGTTCTTTAGTGCATATGGCATAGGTCTGTACCATATCCAGTGGACATTTTTTATGACTATGTTTCTTCCTGCATCGGGGGCAAAAAATCACCAGGTTCTGTTCTGCTTCAGCCGACTTCTGCTTGGCTTGCATGATGTCTAATTGTGTTGTCAAGGTTCCCAAGATATCTGTTTTGAAATCTTCTAGCAAGTTGTCGTAGAGTAATGCTTCTGCTAGAGATATTGCTATCCCTGGTGATCATATCACGTTTAGTTGGTTTTAGTCTTGTACTACCCCTCGAGCACCTGATACACAAATTAATGATGTTAGCATATTCTTCTTGATAGATATGACATTTACCCATAATATCTAATGTTTCTATCCACTAGTCTTTCATCACCTTAATCAACGTGGTTTTTAGCACATTATCAGGAAGAGGCAGATTTGTGTAGGGAGACCTTTGAAGGTTATATTGGAAACGCTCCACATACTCTTCCAAAGTTTCACTAGGTCTTGCTACCATTTGGAATATCTCATCTTTTAGTTCTCTAGATCTGCAATAATCCTGATATTTTTTAAGGAAAGTAGTTTTCATTTGGTCCCAATCATTTATGGTGCCCCCACCCAGTCCCATAAACCAACACAGTGTTGCTCCCTTTAAAGTGGAGGGAAATAGCTTCAGTTTCTAGGGATCGGTGGTGTAATCATAACCCCGATAGAGGACATCAAATACAAACAGAAACACATCCAGATCTTCTAACATGAGTCCATGAAAGGTGATAATATTTTGTAGAGGAATAGCTTTCATGGGCGCATTGACAACTATGTCAACAATAGGATACTGTAATGTAGAGGTCTGGGGTGCTTGTGGATTATTGGCCATTTGATCAAAGATATGCCAGTACCCTTCCAGGATCTCTGGAGCTAGAGAGTTATCTCTGGGTTGTCTAGAAGAGGTGGGAATGATCCTAATAACACTCCCTTGATCTGGGACACTGGATGTCCTCTGCTCAATTACTACCTGAGGGGATCTTGGTTCCTCTGTTTCCCCTGTTTCTCCTCCTCCTTCACGAATGTTTCAAGAATTCCCTTCTTGTGAGGGAATTGGTCGTGAATTTTCATTGTCTTGAAAACTCTGCTCAGTGCCTTCAGTTTTATTGTGGACCTCAGCGTAGGCTACAGATGGTGAGCCCGTGTCCCGAAGGGAGACAGTAGGTTGTCTGGAAGCAACAGTTCGGGGACCTACTAATGACTAAGATTCAACTTTTCTTAAGATGTCGTTGATAAAAGTTGATCGTCCAAGAGTCACCGGTCCCTTAGATTTTTCAGGTTTGGGATGTGGAATTGTATTATTTTCTGGTCTTTTCTTCTTAGTCATTCATGCAAAAATTCAAATGTTTATTTCTACCTTAAGTTCCTAGAAATTCTGTTAGAAAGCGCGCGAGGGAGCAGGCATTTTACTTGCTTCGTACGCAGGTTCTTACCTTCTGTTTTTAATACCTAGTTCTCTCTCAACAAACAAACATCAAACACCTACTTCACTTTTCTGTAATTGTGCTGAAAAGCGGGCGGAGGAGCAAGCACTTTACTTTCTCGTTATCTAGGTTCTTACCTTCCGTTTTCAATACCCAATTCTTTCCCAACAACAATTATCAGATATACATCACTCTTTGTAAAATGGCAACACTCTCCCCGACAACAACACCAAAATATTGGCTGATAAAAGGTGTCTTTTAAAACTCCTAATTACCCCACATTAATCATCAACCCAAGCAATTCCTTTTATTCCAAGAGTGTACACAATATGTGCATGCTATAAATCCAGAGAGTAATGTTTCTTAAAATGAAGTATAGACCTTTGATACAGGAGTAAAAAAATACATCTAATAAATTCAAATTGCAATCATTAAAGGAAATATGACATCTAAGCTTCAAGACTCAATCCTCTACTGAAATCGTAATCAAATCTCACACAAACAATTTAATTAACAATAGCATTAGTCGAGAGCACAGTAGTAATAACTCATCTCTTCTTAGCTAATTCAATCTAAATCATACTCAATCTCTACAAAGCAATCCAAATGGAAATGATATCAATCTGAGAGTTTAATAGCAATAACCAAACTCTTGCAGTTGATTAAATCAATACGATTAACTCCCTAAATAACTTAATATGAAATAAGCATAAATCGAATCAAATGACAGTGCTGTAAAACATGTAAAGAAAATACACTACCTCAATACAGGAAAGCAGTAAATAGTGAATAAGATAAACTCATAGAAAACAAGAAAATTATCAAACCAATCAAACTTGTGAGAATCAGAAATATATAACACAAGGAAGTAGTTTAATCCACTAGAGGTCGGGCCCTTAGCCACCAGCAAACACTGTTGAGCTACTTCAGAGAATACGAATGAACAACAACTTCAATTCTATATTAATCATCAAACTTAAGTAGCATCACAATATGGTCGCGTTCTCCAATAGCATGAGTCTGTAACTTAAAATTACAATTTGAAATAACAGAGATTGATCCCCTTTCTTCCTACAATCGTTTGCTTTTATAGTTAGAAAGAGGTAAAAGATAAATGAGATTGATTCGCAACTGATTGCTATCTTCAAACACCTTTCCTATTTCGCGTTGATCCTCCTGATTCGTCATCTGCCCTGTCCGCAACCGATGTGTTCCATCGTTTGTTTGTTGGTTTATGCTGTTCCATCGTTAGGGAACAACAACTGTTCCTTTCGTCATTTTTCTGCATAAAGAGGAGTAAAAGTTAGTTATGATAGCTAAATCTTAAATGCGAATAGTTCATATGTTTCTTATTATAATCCATTAATTTTTTAGCATATTAAGATATGAAAAAGATAAGAAAAGAGGGAAAAGGTGATGAAATTAGGAGTAAATACATACCCATTTCGTAACTCAACAACATGGTAAAAAACTATTTGTTGGAGGACGATGAAAATGCAGCGCTGGGATTGGCTGGGATGAGCAGTGTTTTCCCAGACCAACCCCGCAAAGAGAACACCTTTGGTGTAATTAAAAACCAACCTAGATTAATCTTAACTCCAAATTTACCAAGTCCCTAGAGGGATCAAATTTCTTTTCACTATAAAAGAAGTTTGAACCTCAAGAGATTTGATCCATCTCGACACATAGTAGATCCAGAGTTAAGATGGATCTCGGTTGGTTTAGTTATTAATAATTGATAATTACAATTATTTAATTTATTTTTATTTTTTTTTGTAATTTTACCTACTCAAAATGTTTTAATTAATAATTATAATTATTAATTTAATTTCATATTTAATTTATTTTTAATTGTATTTTTATTGTTATGTAATTTGACTAAGTCAAAATGTTTACATAACATAACATAACATAACCTTACAACATCTCTTTCGTATTGGGCTGGAGAGCGCCTCTCGGCACAAAAAAAGAAATTAATACTATGCCCATAAATCTACTTTCCCTTTATTATGTCTCTGTTCTATGTATTCATAGTGCTACAAACATGGGCTTTGATACCAACCAACCTAGATCCATCTTAACTCTGAATCTACCAAGCGATGAGAGGGATCAAATCTCTTTTCACTCTAAAAGATGTTTGCACCTCAAGAGATTTGATCCCTCCCAATGCTTGGTAGATCCAGAGTCAAGGTGGATTAAGTAGGTTTAATTATTAATATTTGATAATTATAATTATTTATTTTTATTTTATTTTATTGACCCAATCAAAATGTTTTAATTAATAATTTTATTTTTATATATGTTTTCTTTAATTTGATTTTATTTTATTTTTATTGTTATGTAATTTGATCGAGTCAAAATGTTTACATAACATAACATAACCTTACGACACATCTTCCATATCAGGCATGAGAGAGCCTCTCGGTGAAATTATAACATCCTCCATTTCCCAACTTAGGTGATGCCACCGCCTTTGGCACTGATATCATGAATGTAATACATATACATAACATGAAAAAACAGTAAAGTATTATGCTAGAAAATATGTAAAACATGCATAAACTAGGCTTCAAGCATTGATTTGTGAAAATTGGCCAACTAGCTACAAGACTCAGACGTACCACCTAACCATAAACTGCACTACTCCAGGTCTCTCAGTAGTTAGCCACCCCCGATTTGGGGTAGTAACTCCACTTTGGAAACAAATTCTTGAGCCAAGTACCTATACAAGACCAAGGTACCAAACGCAGTTATCCTCCAACCAAGAGGCTTACATGCCCCATTAACCCAACACCAAAGTTGTGCACCTCCACACTCACAGTCCCTTAAGTTGTGCTACTACCTCTAGGGTGACCAACTCGGTCAGTCGGGGATGTCCAAAGCACTATGTCCCTAGGATTCCTTGTTTCCCTCAATGGTCTCCAAGTAACCTCTAATCCTTTACATAAGGACCTATCCCTATTGATCCATAATTAATTGAATAGGGGAACCACTTTTTTATAGGGATGGTACCCCTACTTTATATTTTTTAAATGATATATTATAATATTATAATGTATCAAAACACTTTTCCAGCTGTGGAGTCCCAATCCCCCATATTCTTTTCTTCCCTCATTCTACAACCATGGTGTTATTGTGTTAATCACAGTACATTTACATAATATGTTTGTTAGGCTCACCAGAATTTTCACGCAGGCACTCTAGCCTTTAAAACTCATAATTACTTTGGTCCACCAGCCTAACACATTTTACACATATAGCCATGCATGCCTTAATGGATCCTAGCTCACCATCCTATTTTGCATGCACTGGCTCATCAACCTAAGTATTACATGTACAGTTAAAAGACCATTCAAGTTTCTAGTCAACGATATTACAAAGAAGACCTTAACTAAAGAACATCTTCCTATACATATCGAAGACCTCAACGAAGAAGTTCTGAATCAAGAATCAAAACCAGTTCATTCTCCTGATTCCTTAGGAATAACCCAAGTTGGCATGGAACCATAGATTCTTTCTTACCCAAAGAGATTAGACTAAGAGAAACCAACTACCGAACCTGGATTTGAATTTGATTTGCATACAATTGTTCCAAGCAAACAAGGATTTTCTTATTTACTTGAAAGAGGTAAGTGATTTGTGTTTAAGGAGACCTATTAGAAGAACAAAGTATCCTAAAACTATTCATATTGTGGGAAAACTATCAAACCCTATGATAAGGGGAGTTCTCACAGCTAAATGTTCAGACCCTAGCAGCCCGATCGTGTTTGGTCAATTTAGTGTGTCTTAAATTGCTACATTAATTGTCAATCCGGGATTCATAAGCTGACGAAGTGTGGCGCACTATATGTGCAAGATAACCTATTTCCTACTTTTGTCGTTTTTTATTTTTATATTGTTTTGGGGGTTTTTATCTTTGTTTATGGAATTCCTATTCTTAAGTTTCTAGAAGGCAAGTATGGTTATAAGTTTTAAGGCAATTATGTCCTTTATAAGGGTTCCCAAAACTTAACACTTCAGAAGGTCTTAGAACATACTAGTGCAAATAATACTTGAATCAAGAATGAAAAGATGTTGCTATTTAAAACAAGTAATTAATGAAATACTGATTATGAAACTATCATCTTTGCTGCTGTCTAAATACAGAAAAATGATTTAAGCTACTGCACTCAAGGAAATCAAAGACTACAAAGAAAGTAAAACTAAAATTAAATTACATCATTCATATTTCGATCCCTCGCCAGTTAGTCTAGCTATGGCTTTCAGAGGTAACCATCAATGGAATGAGCAATCCAATATCTAATTGCAGAAAAGTAAACTAAAATCAAATCATAACACTCATATTTCGATCCCTCGCCAGTTAGTCTAGCTATGGATTTCGGAGGTAACCGTAAATGAAATGAGCAATCCAATATCCAATTGCAGAAAAGTAAACTAAAATCAAATCACAACATTCATATTTCAATCCCTCGCCAGTTAGTCTAGCTATGGATTTTGGAGGTAACTGTCAATGAAATGAGCAATCCAATATCTAATTGCAGAAAAATAAACTAAAATCAAAACACAACATTCATATTTGAATCCCTCGCCAGTTAGTCTAGATATGGCTTTCGGAGGTAACTATCAATGAAATGAGTAAGTTGATTTCTAAACTAACTTACCAAAACAAATGAACAAGACTGAACTCAACAAAACAGAACTTAAAAGAAACTAAGAAAAGCAAAGTCAACAGAGGATTAATTCCATATCACTAGTTATTGTGAAAATTTTATACAAATGCCCGGGCTGCCTACTCTATCCTGAAACATGCACACAATGATCAACGTTATACAAAGCTTGTAAACTCATGGACATAAGTGAAATGCTAGAAATATATATACAAGTGAATAGCTATAAAACATGTGCAGTAAAAATAAAGAAATGATACATAAAAACTATACAACAACAATGGAAACGAAACCTTAGTGTGCAGGGGCCCTCTACACAACCTCGGCCAACAGGCTATCAATCCAAAATCACGTTTACGCAAGCATGTAGAAAAAAGTCTTCTTGTATATATCTCAAAACACAATTACATCAATAAACTAATGTCACGACACAATGAGTTCTTAACAACAAAAACTACATTCCAAAGGCTAGCTACTATGCGTATAGGAACGCACTATTTATAACAAAGGTTTCATAACTGTTTTTCTGTAAAACTACGTGAACAGAGGACACGTGAAAAACAACATCCATGGATTTAGCATCATATTAGACAATCTATTGAAAGTGGCTATTGGATCCACATCATGGTCAACCTACAGGTGTCAACGTGCCTCCAGAGATCTAGAAACGGCCACAAAAGTCTTCACGTGCTTGAAAATGGAGTCCTGTTGCTGTAGGACTCTCCTGTTTGACCACTGCTTGACCACCGTTGACCACGGCCTTCTTTGATGAATCCAGCTGGACCAATGGGACCTGACCCATGTCCAGGTCATTTCCAACTTGCCCATGTGGCTTGCTCTGCCTTGTGACACCTGCAACCTGTAGTTTAACAAAAACGGTTGTGGAAAGTTGAACCAGCTACGGAAAGTGACAAGATTCCGCAACTCATAAGCAAAAATCTATTTCAAACAGCAAACAAAAGGACATAGTCAAAAAACCACTTTAAATGCTCTTTTATGACTAAGATGCAATGATGTTGATAGCTTAGGAGGTCCAGGTGAATGGAAAGAATCTAGAAAAATGTGTAGGAAAGATGCAAGTTCAGGGCTCAACAGATAGTTAATGTGCGATTAACCATACACTCATTCCCAACACATTGATCGAACTTGGTGTTTCCATCAATGCCATGACTCATGAGACAATGTAATCCTCGGGATTTTCCAATCTTAGGCATAACCCCATGTTAGCACTCTATAATTTCCTTTAGGCTGAAAAAAGATTACAAAGGTAACCACATACCAATTTTAGGCTAGAACCTATCCCTTCTAACATTGGAGAGGGCTCTGTCCCTAAGGTTTTCTCAGTCAATTAGATGACTGAATGATTTCTTATCTTAAGCTAGATAAGACGATCAAAAGAGCAGGTTGATTTCAATGTTTTGTAGTCAGGGGGGAGAAGACGCATCCATTGGGCATGGAGTCACCCTCTGCTAATGGTTTCAAGAGAATAAGGGATAATGAGGTGATTTAGGCAAGGGAAAGATAAGAAGTTTGATGGTATTTTAAACTAATTCGTTGTAGATAGGGCGAATGAAGATTTGTGAGGATGACACTAGACCATGAGATTACAAGATGAATTCTAAATGTCATAAGAAGAAAACATAGACTATTCAGCTAACATGAAACACAACGAAAATTGAATTCTGAGATATTTTCTTGTTAAGCCAAACATGAAGACATGTATTAAAGCATGAAACTTACAAGAAATGATTCACAATACAAGAAAAAACATTACCAACAAGATCTGACACATGAATCCCTATTAAACCACTTTGACCTTCTTCTATTCACTTGAAAATTTGATTGGGAGTACAAAATAGCAGTCTTCTTTCCACACACTGACTCCTTCCTTCTCTATCAAATTTACACAATATATACATAAAAAAACATGAGTTTCACCTACTCGAACCAAAATTTTCCAAAGAGAAATCGGTTTTCCACCTATGAGAGGGAATGTAGAATTGTTTACATAATTGTAGGAACTACCTACCTACTAGTATCTCCAACCAAATCCACAATAAAATTATTAATGACTACATCAAAATAAGTTTTTCAAACCCCCAAGAACCAAAATACATCTATTACAATCATTAAAATTGGTTTCAGAAGGCTGAAAGTCGAATTTGCTGGTCAAAATGTTTAACTGTCCAAAAACACAATGCAAACGTGCAACGAACCATGTGACTGATATTTTTTTAATATCTCCTAAACGGTTAATTAGATTGAGCTGATTTTTTGTGAGAAGGTTAATATCGTCATAATTCTTCTCCAAAAAAACTTTGAGCTAAATTTGACACAAAGATTTCAAGAAAATATGAAAATGGTTGTAGATGACAGTGGCTTGTTTCCTTAAAATCGTGAAGCGTTTAGACTTGAAATTAAGTGGGTTTATTCATCTCACCTCCAAAAATTTCCTATAAAAAAATTATGGCAAATGGGTACAGTTTTTAAGAGATAAGGTGAAAATATGTTTATTGTCTAAACGTGCAATGACAAGTGTTATGTTTCTTCGAATGTGCAACATACTTGCGCAACACTTGAATCTTGAACTATCTCTGGTCATCCTCTAAATTGTTGAATGCCATGGGATGGTGTGGAATGATCCATGCAATGTTGCAAATCCATCAAACAATTTATAAACCTAGTGTAGACCTCCAAGCTTCATAAACTCTCCTTGTAGCAAAAACGCAACACAGTTGCACAACATACCTTCATCTGTTTGATTTGTTTTGATGCTGACCTTATGCATTAGGGGAATTTTGAGGTCTAAAATGGGCTTCGTAAGAAAAATGACAAACAATTTTTTTTTTATAAGAACCAATAGGATTGAAGATGATGATGTCAACCATGTGGGTGATTCACCATTTTTGGAGTAAAAAAGTAAAAAGATTAAAAAATAATAAAATGATAAAACTACTTTTTCAACTGATATTTTCAGCGTATCTCCCTAAGGTTTTACCCAAATTTCGAGTGGGACTACTTGTTCGATGCAAAATTTAATTCCTCATCCAAGGAGTACCCATGTTGAATACTTTCGATGGACCCTGCTACACGAAAAATGAGGAATACATGAAAAAACATGTTTGCAATCACGTTTTTCATGTATTTCTCATTTTTCATGTAGCAGGGTCCATCAAAAGTATGTAACATGGGTACTCATTGGATGAGGAATCAAATTATGCATCAAACGAATGTTTCCACTCGAAATTTGAGTGAACCCATAGGGAGATAAGATGAAAATACGAGTTGAATTTTTTTTCTTTTTCTTTTTCTTTTTTCCCTCTAAAATTGGATGATGTAATCTAATCTTATTTTATTATTTCCACTATTATTTTATAATTTCCTTAGGAAGCCCATTTTAGACTTCAAAATTACCCTAATGATTGAGAAACTCATTGAGAGATGATGTTGACATTCTCAAAAACCTCCTTATACCTTCGTGCATAGGAAGTAGTGCCAAAAATCATGCTCTATCACAAAAAATTTGATGGCTTGGTAGAAGCGTAGCACCCCCTACAAACAACATGCGGAAAGCTTCTTGTGGATTCCATGAGCATCCAAGGAATAGATGCATGCCTTTATTAAGTGATTTTGAAAACCAAGATTCATATTTATTCATACAAATAAATCTAAGCCATTCCTTGTTGTGATGATGAAGATATGATTCCTACAACTGGCCTCTATGACTCATCATAATTGACCCATAATAATTGACACCATTGATGATATGACATATTTCATTACTTTTCTCATGATAACAAATGAACCCCCACTTTCTCTCTTTTCATGGCATCACATGACACCAAACCTTTACTTTTTTTAACTAGGCCCCTTTGATATTTTTTGGACCTTAGAACATTTATATGCTACTTAAAACCTATACCTTGGACTTTTATTGCCAAATGATCCTTTTTAGACCATGATATTCATGAGATCAAGACTAATAATTAACAAATTGACGTCAAGTGCATAGAAATATTGAAATGGCTAAGATCCCTATAATATATGACCCTAACATTTGCTCTAATGGGATGGCATCCTCCCTCTGAGGTGACAAGGACACCATAGACCATATCCTTGACCATCATCATTCCTGCAACCTATTCTCGCTCTGAAACCACTGCAATTGAAACCAAACTAGAAACATGTTCCAATCCTCAAATTGGAAACCTGTTCCAATCCTCAAACTGAACCAAATCCATTGAAACCAGAATCACTATACCAATCTTCCAAAACAAACTATCAGAAATTGTTACATTGTCGAAAAAGATGCTCAGATTGTTGAGCTTATTCATCACAACTACCTACTCAAAACTACTTGAAACATCTACTAGATTGGGTAATAGAAAAAAGCTAGTATAACCATAAAAGAAAATGGTTATTTGATCGCGTTCTGCTCATATTTTCCTCAAGTGGAAAGAAAAATTTGGAGAATGGCAACTCAAACTCCATCCCGAATCCAATTCATGTATAGGTGAGCAACATAAATTGCCTTGATAATTTCATTAAGAAGGAAAAAGAATCTTTAAGAATAGGAATGTTTATTATGTTCATTTCTTGTTGATGGGCAAAATGAAGAAGACAAGCTTCATGCTCTCGTTTAACATCTTCAATTTCACTACAATCCTCATGATCATTTTCAAATGATTAAACATAAGTCTGCTTAACATATTTTTCATCTACAAGAAAAAACTTTGAATGTTCTCGAAAGGCATCTAATGAAACTGCCATATCATGGACAACAGGAATGTCAAAAATTAACCCTTAACATGATTCAAGAAGCATGAAATCTAGAATTGTTTCTTTATTTTCCAAAGGGTCTAAAACAACTTGCTCTTCATATGCTATTGTAACTATGGAGTATAGATGTCATTGTTTAGGTCACTTCTTTCATGAATAACACCTTCATCTTCATTTAAAGTGAGCTCACTACTTTGAGTTTCCATACATACAATTTCAGAACTTAGAAATTGATAAGCTTATTCTTGGAATAAAGACCTAGGAAATAAAAGGGCTGATGAAAAAATGATTGTCTATCCTATTCTTTCTCTCGGTGACTTAACATCTGACAAGATTGTTGTAAATCGTCATCATCTTTAGAGGATGAAACATGGTTGTTTGCATCAGGATGTTGATCTACTTCATTTTTATGCAAAAGAGAAGTTCTCGTTTCTTCTTGGTGATGAAAAGGGTTCTCGTACAAAGCTTCCAGAATTTCTTCATCCATGAACTCTTCATCACCATAAGAATTTTCCAGATTTTGAATGAAATTCTCAAAATGGTCACAACAATTCTCAACCAATGAACAAGAAGGATGATATTCTTTGTATTTCTCAAAAAATACTAAATGAAAATCTTTAAGGGAATACAAACTACTAGGTGGAAAACCTTCATACCAATATCTCGCTTTTCCCTCCAAGGTAGCCATGAACATCTTCATGAGACAATCTTCATGAAAAACAACCTTTAGCTTATGCACATGCATGCGAAGCTTCACAAAATGAAGAGCAACATCATCTCCTACTTGATCTCTGAATTTTGGCAAATAAGTTTGTCAATATACATTAGGCCTGTGATTCAGAAAACCTAGAATGTGATCTCGTTTTTAAGGAGCATACCTTGCAGATATAGAACTCATCTTGAGCGAGTAGAGTTGTCTGTAGAACCCTAATTTCTGGATCCTACTGCCAATGGAGTCTTTGGATTAGGTTGAAACTTGATTGGATTCGCCAAGTGAATGGTACAACCTTCATCTGTCTGACCAATGTCCACCATCAACAATCAGATCTGAAACTTTGATGATCTTTCTCGAGGAAGATGGAACCTTTTTCTCCCCGACAATGGTGCCATAATATTAGCACTCTATTATTTCCTTTAGGCTAAAAAAAGGATTGCAAAGGTAACCACATACCACTTTTAGGCTAGAATCTAGCCCTTCTAGTCTTGGAGAGGGCTCTCTCCCTAAGGTTTTCTCAGTCATTTAGATGATTGAATGATTTCGATCTTAGGCTAATTATGAGGATCATAAAAGCAGGTTGATTTCAATGTTTTGCAGGCATGGGGGAGAAGACACATCCATTGGGCATGGAGTCACCCTCTGCTAATGTTTCAAGTGAATAAGGGATAATGGGGTGATTTAGGAAGGGGAAAGATAGGCAGTTTGTTGGTGTTTTAACCTAATTTTTTGTAGATAGGGCGAATGAATTGTTGTGAGGATGACAATAGAGCATCAGATTACAAGATGAATTCTAAATGTCATGAGAAGAAAACATAGACTCTTCAGCTAACATAAAATAGAGCACAACACGTAGTGAATTCTGAGATATTTTCCTGTTAAGTCAAACATGAAGGCATCTATTAAAGCATGAAACTAACAAGAAATTATTCATAATACAATAAAAAACATTACCAACAAGGTCTAGCACATGAATCCCTAGTAAACCACTTTGACCTTCTTCTATTCACTTGAAAAATTGATCAAGAGTACAAAATAGCAGTCTTCTTTCCACACATTGACTCCCTCCTTTTCTATCACATTTACAAAATATATACATCAAAAATCATGAGTGCCACCTAATGGAACTGAATTTCCCAAAGGGAAATCAGTTTTCCACCTATGAGAGGGAATATAGAATTGTTTACATAATTGTAGGAATTGCCTATTTACTAGTATCTCCAACCAAATGCATAATAAAATTATTAATGACTACATCAAAATAAGTTTTTCAAACCATCAAGAACCAAAAAAAATCTATTAAAATCATCAAAATTGCTTTCAGAAGGTTGGAAGTTGAATTTGCTGGTCAAAATGTTTGACAGTCCAAAAACACAATGCAAACACGTAGCATACTTGTGCAGTGAACCCTGTGACTGATATTTTTTTATTATCTCCTAAACAATGAGTTATGTTGAGATTATTTTTTGTGAGTAGGTTAATATCATCATAATTCTTCTCCAAAAAAAAAAGAAGCTAAATCCGACTCACACATTTCGAGAAAATCTGAAAATGGTTGTATATGACGATGGCTTGTTTCTTGAAAACTGTGAAGCATTTAGACCTAAAATTAAGTGGGTTTATTCATCTCACCTCCATACATTTCCTGTAAAAATTTCATGGCAAAGGAGTACAAGGTTTAAGAGATAAGGTGAAAATGTGTTGATTGTCTAAATGTGCAGTGACAAGTGTTGTGTTTCTTCAAATGCGCAGTGTACTTGCGCAACACTTTGGTCATCCTCTAAACTGTCAAAAGCTATGGGATGGTGTGGAATGATCCATGCAATGTTGAAAATCCATCAAACAATTTGTAAACCAAATGAAAACCTCCAATCTTCAAAAACTCTCCTTGTAGCAAAAACACAACACAGTTGTGCAGTAGACCTTTGTCTGATTTGGTCTGATGATGACCTTATGATTGAGAAAATGGTTGAGAGATGATGTTGACATTCAAAAAAACATCCTTATACCTTCGTGCATAGGAAGTAGTACCAAAAACCATGCTTTATCACAAAAAATTTGATGCCTTGGTAGAAGCGCAACACCCCTTGCAAACAACGCATAACGAGCTTCTTGTGGATTCCAGGAGCATCCAAGGAATAAATGCATTCCTTTAGTTAGTGATTTTGAAAACCAAGATGCATATTTATCCCTACAAAAACTTCTAGAGCATTCCTTATTGTGACAATGAAGATATGGTTCCTACAATTGACCTATATGACTCATCATAACTGACCCATAATAACTAACACCACTCATGAACTGACATCTTTCATTACTTTTTTCATGATGACACATGAACCCCCACTTTCTTTCTTTTCATGGAATCACGTGACACCAAACCTTTACTTTGATAAATAGGCCCCTTTGAGATTTTTTGGACCTCATAACCTTTATATGCTACTTAAAACCTAGACCTTAGAATTTTATTGACAGGTGACCCTTTTTAGACCATGATATTCATGAGATCAAGACTAATATTTTACAATTTGACTTCAAGTGCATAAAAAGACTGAAATGACTAATATCCCTATAATATAGGACCCTAACACCCCAAAGTGCTAGAACTTGCTGACAAATCAACCATCAAACTAGAAGGAATCTTGGAAGTTGTAGTGATCTTTGTAGATTCACAGGAATATCATGCTAACTTCGTGATCCTACAACCCAAGTCTTCTTTAGCATACTATCCTTTAATATTGGGAAGGCCATGGCTAACCATTATAAACAGTGACATCAGTTTTAGGTTCAGTAATATGACCATCTCCCGTGGGACCTCCATAAAACAACTTACCCTATATCCTACAGCCAAGCCCAATATAGATCTTGACAAACCATTTTGGGTTGATGGAGAAGAAACTGATGAGGAGGAAGTTTCCCATCAAGTCCTCATCATAGACCAATATTTAGAAATTAGAGATAAAACTAAGGAAAAAGAAATTAGTGATTTCATAGCCTCCTCCTCCTCTTCATCTAACTGACATTATCTCACCCACACCATGAACCCTGAAGTCCAAGCTTCCATTGTCACAACAAATGAACCACTAGTAGAACGTGAATCCTCCTCCTCTAAAGAGTCGGGACCAATTTTAGAAACTATATATATCATCTTTGAAAATCCTTAAAAGTCAATCAATGGTTGACCAAACAACAAAAGGAACGATTGGTCCAAGTTATACCAAAACATAGTGACACTTTTGCCTGGGACTACAATGACATGAATGAAATCCAACATTTCCTTTGCACTCACCATATCTATATCAAGGAAGGGTCTAGACCAATTCGTCAACCCTAGTAGTAAATTAATCTAGCAATGAGAGATGCAGTTAAAGAAGAGCTGCAAAAATTATTTTTAGCCAACTTCATCTATCCCATTTCTAATAGGCAATAGATCTACCCTCTTCTCATTGTACCTAAAAAGAATGGAAAATGGAGAATTTGCGTCAATTACATGGAACTTAATAAAGCTACACACAAAGAACACTTTCCATTTCCATTTATTGATCGGGTCCTAGATACGTTGATAGGAAAGAAGCACTTTTCTTTCCTCAATGGGTTCAGGGGATACAACCAAATCCAAATCGCTCTATAATATTAGGGCAAAACCATATTCACGTCCTTTGCGAACATTTTCCTACCACAAGGCTACTATTTTAACTCTATAATACTCCAACAACTTTCGAGTGAGTAGTGATTAGACTAGTCTTAGATTTAATTCACAACTATGTGGAAATTTACATGGATGATTTCATGACATATGGCGATGTATTTGACTTTTCCCTAGCCAATCTAGAAAGAGTGCTAAAAAAATGTGAGGAGAGCCATGTAACCCTCAATAATGAGAAATGTTTCATGATGTTAATCAAAGGTATAATACTAAGGCATCATATCTCATCAAAATAAATCCAAGTGGACTTGGAAAAAATAAAGGTAATACTAAACTTGCCTACACCATAGACAAAAAAAGAGGTATGAAGTTTTTTGGAACATGCTAGTTATTATCGTTGTTTTATTGAACAATTTTCACAAATGGCTCGTCCTTCGTTTTCTTTGCTTAAGAAAAATGCTGAATTTGTGTGGATAAAGAGTTGCCATCACGCTTTAGAAGAATTGAAATCCGGAGTATCCAAGGCTCCTATTCTGAGAGGGTCCAATTGGTCCCTCCCATTTCACATATCTATAAATGTGGCGGACATTTCCATTGGAGCTATCTTAGGGAAACAAGAAGGAAATAATTCAGACACAATATACTTTGTTAGTAAAATTATCTCTTCCGTAGAACTTAACTATACAGTAACAGAGAAAGAGTTTATTATGATTATACATGCTATTAATAAATTTTGGATTACGTAATAGGTTATCCTGTGATTTTAAACACATAACATGCTTCCACTAAATACTTAATGAATAAACCAATCACAGATAGTAGGGTAACTAGATGCTTGTTATTATTAGAAGAATTTGACATAACCATCTTAAACAAACCAACTAAAGATGAGAATAAGACACCTATAGAAGATTATTTTCCTGATGAGCATCCTTTTGTGGTATTTACTAACTCATGTTGGTTTGTAGATATTGCTAACTTCTTGGCTATAGATGAACTTCCACATCACCTATCTCTAAAAAAAGTGGCAAAAGATCATCAAGGAAATCTAGAGACTTTCATGGATTGATAGATGCCTCTTCTAAACAGGGTCATATCTTACCATCCATTAGTGTGTATGAGAGAATGAGATCTATGACATATTGAAAGCTTGACATGATGGCCCTTGTGGGGGTCACTTTTATGAAAGGAGGGCTGGATATAAAGTACTCCATTAAGAGTACTATTGGACCACCATCTTCCATGATGTCAAGTATCATGTAGAAAGATGTTATGGGAAGACAGGTACAATCAAATGAAATTTCATTGCAACAACGATTAGTACTAGAATCCTTCAGCAAATGGGCCCTTGAATTTGTTGGACCAGTCAATCCTCCTTCTCATCATAACTCTTACATCCTAGTATGCATAGAAAATGTCATGAATGTTAAGAAATTTGGAGGCTACAGGATTAAGGTGATTTATCTTTTAATGATAATTACTTGTGAATGTGTTTAGCCATATTAATTATTGTTTCTTTTTCTTCTTCATCAAATAATTATCAAAACTATTCATCATGAAGATCACAAAAAATAGTAGACACGAGATATAGGCTCTAATCCAGGGCAAAACCCCTTCCCAAGGGGAAAACCAGGAAAATGAATTTGCTTCTTATAGAATTAGAACAAAGTGAGATATCCAAGACCCAAGACCAAGAGCAATATCCATATAAGCACCAAGTCATCCCCATTCTTCCATGATTCTATCTATTAGAGAGTCTTAATAAAATATATCTTTATTCTGGAAAAGAATAGCTTCACCACTGCTTCAACAGTCTACAAGAAACTTGCATTCTCTTCTTCAAGGAGTTTGCATCCTTTCAAGGCCCATGCCACAAAAAATTCCCTTATCTAGCTTTAGTAGACTTCGCATATCTTACCACAGAAGCACAAAACATCTTATTGAAAATGAGGAGCATGCTAGCCAATACATAGTGATTTGTGTGTCTGAAAAGTCACATCCTTTAGGCAAGTCGACTTGATCATCTGTAGGGTTGACTTGATCTTGTGGGTACAATTTGAATCTTTTCACTAAAAAATAAAACATTTCCTTTTCTTTACAAATAGTCCAACTCAGACTTTGACTCGGGATAATTTTTATTTTCACTTGACAAAACCTAGAAGCATGAAATGCATGCTTTGTCTGATAAAAATAATAATTTCTTTTTCTTTTTCATTTTCATTTTCGATACAATTATGAAGACCGAACCTATTTACATTTTCAACACTCCCTATTAACTATGGATGTTTTCATAATTCCACAACTAGTACAAGGATACTATCAAATTGAAATATTCTCATAATAAGAGTCAGATTGATAAGCCATATTTTAAGCATCAACATTACAACCAACATTGTCAACATAGCAACATAGTAAGGCCTTGACTAACAAGTTATATCTCTCCACTAGATTATAGCACAATTTTGGGAGGCTTTATGTGATACACCACACTACCTCTCAAGGCACATAACCCGTTCGGATGTTCACCAATTATGTCCTTCGGAATATTCTTATCTTGGATTCCAGTCCTCAATGAACATATTTCCTCTTCAACAACTCTTATCTTGGATACCCTTTCCAATACTCAAAGAGTGCTTATCCATGATACTACTTCTATCTTGGATTCCCAATCCTCAAGAAGTATTGGTTTCAGATGCTTATCCAATCCTCCATTCTCCCTCTGTGGCCTTCACTGGACATACAACTGTTAGTCCTGGCCTAGTGCATGACACATGGAGAAGAGAATATGATGTCTATCATCACTCCCTATAAACCAGGGAGGAGATCCTTACTCCCTCTCAACCAGGGAGATAATCCTTATTCCCTCTTGATCAGGGAATAGATCCTTGCTCCCTCTCAACTAGGGAGACACAACCACAAGTCTAAGATTATCTCATACTTCACTAATACATCAACTACTTCTTCTTCCATGGAGATATTCAATAGTAGCTATAGGGCTCCACCTTTCCTTTGCATCATCATATCATACCTGATTTTGATCTTCTTGGATGTCAAACATTCTATCATACTTATTGTCAGACAAATATTAGTCTCATTTTCCATATGACAAGGTTTGTAAAATCATCATGGTACATAAATATGTATTGCAAATCACAGGGGAATGTGAACCATGTGCGACTCAAGTTACACCAAAAGAGAGCCATCATATGATCCCACAAAGATTATTGTGAACCAAGATAATAAGTGGTACAAACCACAAGGTATAATTTTGCTACAAGATTTTTCCATAGAGTGAGCTTAAGAAGGTATCTTACAGTTTCTAAGAATAAGCCACATATGTGATCATTTGTAAGTGAGTGAGTAAAGCCAATAGAGATCCATGTGCCATTGTAACAAAAGAACGAGCCTTCACACTGTATATAGTCAAGGGCTTTCACATGAGTCTTCACACTATATATGAAGAAAAAATGAGCCACTACAATCAAGAAATCCTTAGTGTATACCAATCCATTGTAATTGCAATCCTCATTGTCATATGTATCATGGTTACAGTATGTGAATTATACACAGGTAGTCTACAGAGAATTGATGTGATCTATTTGCATTTCATCACAAGTCATTGCAATTTATATCACATATGAGTCTCTGTTGAGCTACAGAGACATGGATCCGAACCTCCAAGTATTTGTAATGTCATAGAGTATGGCATGTCATAGTGAGTTGTTAGAGTGAGCCTTCAATATGAATCTCAAAACAAAAATATGTGATTTTTAGTTGAATTCGATCCAAGATAATAGTCAAGATGCAGAGAGTTGAAGAGCACTATTATAAAAACTATAGCAAGTTTCCATAGTTACATTATGAGCCTCAAAGTGTGAAAAAATGGATGACGAGCTATCACATTCACCACAGAAATATAGTGCGAATGAAATAAGACAAGCGAGCCATAATTATGTGAGACTATTGTGACTACAGTAATCCTTCCACAAAGATAGATGATCCAGTAGGTAAGCCATCATACAGTTGATCATAAGCGAGATGAGATCAAGGTCTTCTTCATGTTCGTTGTAACCACGAGAGATCCAGAACCATAGCAATTTCATAGATATTTTGTTCAATAAAATCCACTGACATCATACTTCAATCCAAATGCTTATAGAATGTGATATTTTAGGCCTCCCTCTTCCAACCTAAACTCTGAAACCACGTTGAGAAATCTGGAGGCTACATGATTAAGGTGATTTCTCTTTTATTGATAATTTCTTGTGAATGTGTTTAGCCATTTTTATTACTATTTGTTGTGTTTCTTCATCAAACAATTGTCAAAACTATATATCTATAATATCACATAAAATAGTAGGCACTAGATATAGGCTCTAAGCCAGGTAAAAACCTCTTCCCAAGGGGAAAACCTAGAAAATAAGTTCTCTTCTTATAGAATCAAATCAAAGTGAGATATACAAGACCTAATACCAAGGCCAATATCCCTACAAGAACCAATTCAACCCTCCATTCTTCCATGATTTGTCCATTAGATAGTCTTCAAAAAATATATCATTATTCTCGAAAAGCATAGCTTCATCATTGCTTCAACAGTCCATGAGAAACTTACATTCTCTTTTTCAAGGAGTTCAAATCCTTTCCAGGCCCATGCCACAGAAAATTCACTTATCTATCTTCAATAGACTTCACATATCTTACCATAGAAGCACATAAAATATTATTCAAAATGAAGATCACGCTGGCCAATATATAGTGATTCGTGTGTCTGAAAAGTCGCATCCTTTGGGTAGGCTAACTTGATTATCTGGAGGGCCGACTTGCTCTTCTGGGTACAATTTGACTCTTTTCACTAGAAAATAAAATATTTCTTTTTCTTTACAAATAGTCCAAATGGAACTTTTACTCATGATAATTTTTCTTTTGACTTGACAAATCCTAGAAGCATGAAATGCATGCTTTGGCTAATAAAAATAATAATTTCTTTTTCTTTTTCTTTTACATTCTTGATACAATTATGAAGACTGAACCTAGTTACATTTTCAATAATAAAATGGATGGAAACCAAGGCACCCCGAGTTGAAACCAAGCAAGCAGTAGCATATTTCCTTCATGAAGAGATCTTCAACAAGTTTAGGATACTACAAGAGATCATCACTAATGGAGACACACAATTTACTTCAAGGCTTATGAAGAACCTAATGGATACATATAAGATCAAGCACGATATTACAACACCATACCATTCACAAGCTAATGGACAAGCAGAAGGGACGAACAAGATCCTTGAGGCCAATTTAATAAAGATTTGGAAGACTTACTTTCAAAGCCCTGTGGGCCTACTAGGAAACATGGAGAACAACTAATAGTTGTAGTCCATATGAATTGGTATATGGAAATAGATTACTTTTGTCGATAGAGACAAAGATACAAACCTTAAGAACAATAATACAACTTGGGATGGACTTGCCTAAAGCATAGAAACAAAGACTCCTCCATATTAATGAACTAGATGAACTTTGTCAAGATTCCCTACACCATACACTATTGATACAACATCAAAGAGCTTAGTGGCATGATAATCTCATAAAAGAGAAGAAATTCAAAGCTAGAGACTAGGACTTCTTGTTTGAATCAAATTTCAAAAATTTCAAAGGAAGGTTTTGCATTCTATGGCTTGGACTTTATGAGACTGATACTATTTATGAAAATGGGACCATCAAGCTCCACACCTTTGAGAATAATGAATCACACTAATTGTGAATGGACACAGGGTTCAACTATACAATAGACATTTATTAAAGGAAGTCTTCTTGAATAAGGTTAGTGATGGATGACCCAATAGTGAAATGGAGATTTCTCATAAAGGAGAAATCCTTGTTGGATGAATCATTCTTACATCCCATTTCCATTTCTTTAAATAAGGAAAAAAAAGAAAAAGTCCACTTGTGAAAACCCCTAAAAAGGAACACTTGGGTGTATGGCATGTGAAAACCAACTCATATAGTGGCATGACATGTTAAAAGAATAAATAAAAATGAATAATCTAAATAATGCATTAGTAGAAGGGCACTTGACGATTTTGTGATGTTTATGTCAAGACCCTCCTATTCATGAAACTTACATATTATTTATATCTCTTAAGTTTCTAATAAAACACTCTACAATATTGTGTTGCAGGGAATAATACAACACCATTTCTGCAACATTGCTATTGCAACACTAGTAGGGTATGGCTACAATACAAATTCCTACAACTCCATTTGTTGGTGGATGAAACTCCAATGCTATAACACCCATACAATGAAGTGTTGTAACACTTCGTGCCAAGTAGAACCAATAAGGTTGCTACAACACCCTTCAATGATCAAACTTCATAACAATTGATAACCCTTCCAACCAGACTAATGCAATGATCATCGTTTCAAAACCTGCTTGGCACAGGTGTTACAACTCTAGGTTTAACAAATGTTGCAACATTACTGCAACATTCCCACTAGAGAGGATGAAAGTTGTTTCCACTTAATACATGAAATCATCAAAGAACGTGGGATGTGACAACCTACCCCCACCATCTTGAAGGACAACTCACAGTAAGAACATGGGTATTTCTTTAATTTTATGAAATGAATAGCATTGATTGGCCTAAAAAAATGTACCTTGACAAGATTGCATTCATTACATTCCATTACCATAATAGCCAATGAAATTACCTTTGTCATTACCCCATCATTACTTTTCCACTATTAGAAACGAGCACCCAACAAACTATTCATTCAAACTATGAAACTGATAGTCTATTTGAGCACCAAGTAGAGAAAAAATGGGAGGTTAACAAAACTATAGAGATCCCACAAAGACTCTTTTGTTGTAGGCTTATGAGAGCATATGGGAATTTTTTCAAGTCAGAGGTTTTATCAGCTATGTTAAGTTACTAGAGGGCTATGATGATGATGTTGCATTAGAATTTTCACTCTCAACCTTTAAAATGATCAAATTTGGCAAGAGAGATAGTGGTCCAAGTGGATAAATACATAGTTATTGTAGTGTGTGGACTACCAAAAGTTAGGGAAAGACAACATTTCAAGAGGAAACCCAAGCTGAAACTAGTGGAACAATTCCTTGAACAAGGGGAGGCTCTGATAAGAAAAGGAAGCAATTTTGACAGAAAATCTTTACCAACACCAAGGGCATCAAAGGTTGATCAATATGCCATACTTTATTTGGAGGAAACTTTGGAAAATGGTATTTGAAGTGGAAAAGTATAGCAGGACGAAGGATGCCCTGTCACACCACGGCTTGATCAAACTATAAGTGGAGCGTGCTCTCTAGTGAGAGCGTTTCACTTGGGATGAAGTAGTGAGAGCACCAAGGGTCAGAGTAGAGATACTATTTGAGAACCAACTACTACAACTCCATTAGTTGTTGTTGCTGCTACAACATCAATATAACCCTTTGCTGCAACTCCACCAGTTATTGTTACTATTGCAACATCAAGAGAAACCTTTGTTCCAAATCTATCGGTTGTCACTATTATTGAAACATCAAGAGAGCCCTTTGTTGCAACTTCCAAATAACCTGAAGAAGGGGAAAAGGTTGACATACAACCACAAGACATAGAGGATGCATAAAGCCATGATAATGACTTGGAAATTACAAACAACATACCTCTAAAGAAATGGCTAAGGAGGATGACTAAGAGGCCTGTATATGTGGCCATTCTGAAAAAAGAGGACTAGGTACAGTATAGGAGAAGGGAAAGTCTCTCATGCTGCAACACAAAATGAAGAGGAAACTACAACCCCTGTTGCAACACAAGAACCAAAAGGGGTGGATATTAAAGAGGAAACACTTGTTGCAACTCTAATTATAGACCAGGTGTTTGTTGCAGTGTAGAGTAAAGAGAAGATGAGATCCCTTGCTACTAGATAAGAACCAACAGGGGTAACTGAGGAAGAAAAAGAATTTGTTGAACCACAAGAACTAGCAAGGGAAAACCTGGGAAATTACTTTGATGCAACTTAGGGGGAACAAGTAGATGAGAACATCTCGAAATAAAGGTACAAGAAAAGGTTGTAGCTCAATATATCAGGGCTAAGACTCAAATCCTGAAGAAACAAACTTGGAAATGAGAAATAAATAGGTGCACTTTCTCTCAAACCCTTGTATTCATCTATTATTAGGAAAAATAGAATTTTGGAGAGAAATAACAAGGAATCACAAAATAGAATCAAAATTTTAGAAGATAAATTGAGTGAAAATTGATCCTTTTATGATCGGATTTCCTTGCTTACACAACAAGCTTCCTTGACACAAAGGATAAGGAGGAATCTCTTCCTAAGATAGGGGAGACAACCCAAAAAAAATACATAGAAGAGAAAACCAATAGAGGGTTTCTCAAACATAGAATAAAGAACTTGAATTGTTAAAAATTGGTACTCAAATAAATCCTAGTTTGATGAAGGATCAAGTTGTTCAGGTAAACCTTCAAGATCAATGGGAGAAGCCTAATGGAGATATGTGGAAAGGAGTGATGGTTGACTATAAAGAGAGAATAATATATGCTAGGAAGCATCAATAGATTATTAGAAACCTCAAGGAGATGTAGGAATGATACTTACAAGCCCATAGACCCAAATGGGATCAATCGAGGAAGGAAATGAATGAGGAGGCCAAGAAAACCATCAAATTCCAAAAGCAAGTGGAAAAGCTATAAATTGAAATGATTCAACTTGCACTATTAGTAGAATCTGAACTTAGCTACAAGGCTCCTTCCCTTTTGTACATCATGTACTTACAAGAAAAATACCTTGTGTTTCAAAGGAAAGACATCATGACTAGCAAACCATATGAGATCACCTCCCCAAGCACATTCTAGAAGCCTACTATGAAAAGAACATGTCACATGAACTATACCAACACAATATTTTGTTGTACCATGACCCAATTTGGAACCCCAACAATTTTGTGGGAGATGTTCAACTAAGAGATTTTCCGTCTCACCGGAACAACCACACCGACTAGTGAATTTATCACCAGGTAACATAAAATAACTTCAAATGAAATTTGTGGATCATAGGGGAGTATTACAGGCCTTAGGGTGGCCTCCTTGCACATTACAGCTACATGAAATCCCACAACATGTAGAGTTTATAGCCCAAAATAGATAGGAGACCAATAATCATTATGAAGTAACGTTTGAGATAGTATCAAGAGTAGTTGTAGAAAGGTGCATTCAGTGCTAGAGGTAGGCCATAGAGGACATATGCAGAAAGTATTCATTCATCCCTAACAAATTTCCAATGGCTCTTAAGAGAGTGCACCAATATTTTAAATGCATGTACAACTGTGAAAACCATTGGGTAGGCTTCAACTTCTGCTACCCTATGATATGGCCACCTTCCATAAGTTATCAGAGAGACTACAACATGTCTAGGAAGGAAACAAATGCAAGTTGGAGGGAGGTTGAGGAAAGAAAAGGTTACTATAATGCCTATGAAGCAGGGAAAGTTGACCACAATGTTAGCAACCTCCATGGGAGCCACACCTTCTCATACTAAAATCGACTTCCTAGTTGCATAGGGATATGCAACTATTTTAGCTCACGTGAGATGATGGGTGCCCAAATTGGCATATTTTTGTTGAAAATGTAGTAAGAAAATCTAGTTTTGACTTTGCCTTGGTCAAACTAGATTAAAATTCGAATTTCAATTTCAGCAGAATACTTGGAGGTAGTTAACTGAAGTGGCATGGCTCTTGTCACTCAGTTAACTCAGTAAATTTGAGTTGGAGACACTTGATTTATGTTCTACATGATTGATTGCTAATTTGTAGCAATCCATTTCAATTAATTTGAGTTATTGTCAGTTTAACTAGTTCTCATTGTCAGAAGAACTAGTGAAGGTCAAGTTGTGCTTGTGTAACTTTTTTTCACACTGACTGATCATCCAATTAACTGATCAATCAACCCAAAATATTTGTTGCATGTAGAGAATTTGAATTACCTACTTGAGATTGGAGTTCAAGGGTAGTGTACTATCAATTGTAAATTAATCCAAGTTGTACAAGTGGTGCATGCAGTCAGAGAATTTCCCTATGGTAATTGTGCAATCCCTTGGTGTGAAATTCCTAAATAATAGGGGCAATTTCCCAAGGGAATAACGCAAGGAAATAAGAGCTTGGAGGCTCAAAATTTTGGCTAAGTATTGGCCAATGTCAGTCATTCAAGCAAAGTATAGAAGATACAACTGTAGGTTGAGCTCAAGCTTGAGCATAACATATTGTATTCATCCAGATTCTTTGATTAATGAAATACATATAGTAAGGGTTTTGAGCAGTTTCTTTCCCCTAGATAAAATATATGTGCATATGTGTTGAATCTTGATGCATGTTAATTATTTGTGTTCTTGATCATGAATTTAATTCTGTAGATTAGTAGAGTGCCTTCTAGTCTTGTGATTTAGAAAATTTCATGAGCAGTTTAGAATCTACACATTAATTTCTACATGGTACCAGAGCTAGATTCACTGTAGATAAGATATTTCAAAGTTTTCATTGCAGTAGGTTTGAATTCGAAGATCAGTGTTATAGGCTCTATCTAAGACTAAGAAGATGTCTTTCAGTGGACTTAGGCTCAAGTATGCTTTGGAAGGAACCACAAATTTTGTGGCATGGAGGCAGTATTGGATGATAATGGGCTGCTATAATACATCAAGACAGATGTAGCAAAACCCCCAACATCTGATGCCCAGGATATTGCTCAGTAGAAGAAGGGTGTGGCTAAAGCGAGGAGGATCATATTGGAGGGAGTTCAAGATCATATTGTCTCGAATCTCCATGGGAAAGAGATGTTATTCGTGATGTGGAAAATGCTAACAAAGTTGTTTGAGAAAAATAGCGACCATAGGAAGCTGGCATTCAAGGACAAGATTCGAAGTATTAAGATGTAAAAGAATGAAACAATTATGTATTACCTAAGCATGTTTACATAGTGTCGTGATGAACTTGGCAGGGTTGATGTTACTGTCCCTAAAGAAGATCTGGTAGCTCTAGCCCCCTTGGGAGTGGTTATGGTCTGATCTAGTGCAGGAAGAAATAAGGTGAAGCAACAAAGACGAGACTTCATCCAAGGGCAAGGATAAAGAGAATTATGGCTTGGTTGGAAAGGAAAAGAAAGGGAAAGAAAATAAATCCCAATCCAAGGCAGAATCTGGTCAAGGGGGCAAGACAAAAGAATTTTCCAAATTCAAGTGGTTTCACTATCATGAACTGGGGCACTATGCCACGAAATGTCCACACAAGAAGGCAAGAAAGAAGATTGTAGGAGGAGTAGTGGGTGAAGCCTTGGATTCACAATTCGAACTTGATTTTATGCTCATTACATGCATGGAAAGCACAGTGATGGGTAGTGTGTGGTATATCGGCAACGGTGCCTCATTCCACATGACGAGCAACAAAGAATTTTTCAGTGACTTGAATGAAAAGGATATCTAGATGCACATCGAGATGGGAGATGATGGAAGGTATAACACAAGTAGAATTGGTATATTTACTTTTCAAAAGGAGTCTGGCTCCCCTCTCAAGCTCAAGGATGTGATGTATGTATCGGGAATGAAGAAGAATCTAGCTTTGTCACAATGTTGGAAGATCATGGTTGCAATGTCATATTCAGCAAAAGGAAGGCTTTCTTGAGACACATTGCCATAGGGAAAGTGAAGCAAATCGGGGTTCAAGTGAAGAACCTCTACAATTTAGATGTGGAAGATTGTGCAACATTGAGCACAAAAGTAGAGAAGGTGCAGAGCTGAGATGTTGGTGAATTATGGCATAGAAGGCTTGGCCATTTGCATCATGGTGCTTTGAAGATCATGCAACAGATTTCTACAGGCCTCCCCAATGGATTACTAGAGCAGTAGGATACATGTAAAGGGTGTACATTGAGGAAGTACACAAAATCCACCTTCAATGATCAGGAAAGCAAGGCACATGCAATCCTTGAAAGGATCCACACTGATGTCTATGGACCTTTCTCGACAACCTCCACTTCCAAGAACAAGTATTATGTTATATTTGTAGATGATTTTTCACAGAAGTGCTTGATCTACTTCATGCAGAAGAAATACCATAAATTCTCCAAATTTGTTGAGTTTAAAGCACTTGTTGAGAAAGATATTGGTAGGAAAGTGAATGCTCTCAGGAGTGATAACGGTGGTGAGTACGTGTCGAATGAGTTTAAAAATTTATGTGCAAAAGAAGGCATTCGATGGGGGTTGACAACACCTCCTAACCCGCAACAGAATGAGGTGGTTGAGAGGAAGAACATAAGTATTGTGGGAGAAACACGGGTGATGTTGCATGACCAAAGCCTACGTCTACACTTGTGGGTTGAAGCATGCAACACAATGGTCTATTTTCAGAACATGAGTCGTATTCTTGGCATGGGTATAGCAGAGGAAGTTTTTCAGGGAAGAAACGAAATGTGTCGCACTCCAGGATCTTTGGGTCATCATTTTCCTATCATGTTTCTAGAGCCGACAACAGAGTTGGTCATATTTGTTGGGTACACAGATACACCTCACAACTATTACGTGTACATTGTTAAGAAATTTACCCAAGAACATAAATTAATTACCGAGAGGAATAAATATAAAATTAACCAGCAATAACCATAAACACATAAATACACATGTTTATCC
>APFE030310017.1:146836-171621 GCA_000404065.3 Pinus taeda
ACTTCACTAATTTTTTATTTTTTTATTTTTATTTTTTATTTTTATTTTTTTATTTTTATTTTTTATTGCTGCTGCTATTCTGATCCATCCTCTCTCAATTGTAGGCATCCTTATTTTGTTTCTTTGCTTCCTTCTTGCCAAGTTTAACTGCCTTTAATTTCTGAGATGAGTCCTTGAAACCCTCTCTGGGATCTTAAATCTATGCAACTCAGGCCTGCCACATTATGGATCTGCTCTCCAACCACTTGCGCCTAGATTTGATCTGTGCCCAGATCTTTGATCCTCTCTCTCGGACTTACCATTGTGGACTTCAAAAAACTTGTCTTTGATTTTTCCACAGAAGTTTCGCATGGGCTTCAGATCTAGACATCCATGAGTGCAGTGAAACAAATCTCTTTCATTCACCAGGCCAATAAAACCCTTGGCAACAAAAGCATTTTTCTGAAGCCAATACACAACTTGGCTCCGATACCAATTGTTAAGAAATTTACCCAAGAACATAAATTAATTACCGAGAGGAATAAATATAAAATTAACCAGCAATAACCATAAACACATAAATACACATGTTTATCCGGGAAAACCCCAAATCCGGGGAAAAACCCAATCATAATGAAATTTCATTATCCTTGGCCCAAACCCTGGCCAATCCGGCCAAGTGAGCCTTCACCGCTCACCTCCAGGCCATGCAATTACAATGAAGTCCTTCCAACCTTTTATAGGCTCCATTACATATAATACCACGGGCAGAATACCATGGGTGCACAATACCATGTGCCCCAAAACCATCACTATTTAACCTCGTCAACTTTTGACTCTATCCTGAGTCAAGTTTACCTAACATACTTTCCATTCCTCAAGATGACAATGGTCAAAATAAGTGTGAAATTTCATGAGGAGAAGGCAATGAGGTGTTCTCTTGAGAGGGAGCTTTAGTTGCAGCTTGATCAAGATATTTTGGCTCCAAAGGAATAACCTCAATAAGTTATGGAGTGGCCACAAGAATAGGAGCAAAGAGTGGAGACATCCACTCAAGAAAAGACATCGAGAGAAGGAAGGAAGCAAACCAGGGGAGCTAGTAGATTATTGAAAGATGTTAGAGAGAATGTGGGAGCACCCACATCATAGTGTAGGTAGAGGAGATCATTGGATTGGTACATTGGCTACATGGACTGATGAGTGAACTTATAGAGACAGAGGCATCCTCATTCGAGGATGCTATAGAGAAACCAATATGGGTTGATGCTATGGTATATGCATATGAATCCGCTGTCAGAAACAATGTTTGGGAAATGGTCCCAAGACCAGTAGACAAATCGGCGGTTGGTTCGAGATGGATTTACAAGGTAAAGCATGTGGCAGACAAGAGCATAGTGAAACACAAGGCCAAATTTGTGGCCAAGTGGTTCTCTGTGGTGGAGGGAATTTACTATGAGGAGACATTTTCTCTAATAACAAGGTACTCATCCATTAGGTAAATTCTATCATTGTTAGCACATATGGGGTGGAAGATCCACCAGATGGATGTGAAGAAAACATTCCTCAATGGAGTTATTGAGGAATAGGTGTATATTGAGTAGCTAGAGGAGTTTGGGACCTTTGACAGAGAGTCACATGTATGCAAACTCAAGCGAGCATTGTATGGACTTAAGCAAGCACCTTATGCTTGGTATACTGGGATCAATAGCTATCTAACCAATTTGGGCTTCACCAAAAGTGATGCAGATGCAAAGCTTTATCACATTGTGATAGAAGGTAAATTATTGATTATTGTTTTATATGTCGATGGCTTGATCCTTATTAGTGATGAGAAACTGATCAGATCTTGCAAGGAGGACCCTGCAAGAGAGTTTGAGATGAAGGACATGGGCCTCATGCACTACTTCCTTGGTCTGGAAGTATGGAAAGGAGATGGGGAATTGTTTGTCTCTAAGGGAAAGTATGCCAATGAGATACTAAAGAAGTTCCTCATGGAGAGTGACAAACCCATGGACACTCCTCTAGCAAGTAACTGGAGGAAAGAGGATGCCACTTTAGGTGAGGAAGTGGAGGCTACCATTTACAGGCAGCATGTGGGTTCACTCATGTATTTGGTGAACACACAGTCGGACATGTGTTATGTAGTTAACCAACTTATTCAAGCAATGGTTAATCCAACCAAACTATATTGGAAGGTAGCAAAGCATGTGTTGAGATACCTCAGAGACACTACTCAGTTTGGTCTTTGGTACATACAGACAGAGGGAGTGAAGTTGCAAGGCTTCATAGATGCAGATTAGGTGGGGAGTCCATTAGAAAATAAGAGCACTTCAGGAGGAATTTTCAGTGTTGGCTCAACAACGTTTTCTTGTAGGAAGCAAAGATTTGTGGCACTCAACTTAATAGAAGTAGAGTACATGGCTACAAGTCAAGCAACATGTGAGGCTATCTGGATTAGAAATATTCCTGTTGGGTTATGTGGTCAGAAGATGGATCATACAATGATTTACTGTGACAATCAGAGTTGTATGAAACACTTTGAGAATCGAGTATTTCATGATCGATCCAAGCATATCGAAATCTAGTATCACCATCTACGAGATTGTGTGCAAAGGCGGATTATGTTGTTGTAATAAATTCCAATATAGGAACAAGATGCAGATATTTTGAAAAAGGCCTTGTCAAGAGGAAAATTTGAGTTCCATAGAAGCAGGATTGGGGTCTGATAATCCCTTTCTTTTTGAGAGGGAGTGTTGAAATTGCAGCAATAAAATCTAGTTTTGACTTTTCCTTGGTCAAACTAGATTAAAATTTGAATTTTAATTTTAGTAGAATACTTGGAGGTAGTTAACTGAGGTGACATGGCTCTTGTCACTCAGTTAACTTAGTAAATTCAAGTTGGAGAAACTTGAGTTCATTTCTAGATGATTGATTGCTAATTTGTAGCAATTTGTTTCAATTAATTTGAGTTATTATCAGTTTAACTAATTCTCACTATTAGAAGAACTAGTGGAGGTCAAGTTGTGGGTCTGTAACTTTTTTTCACATTGAATGATCATCTAGTTAATTGGTCAATTAACCCAAAGTAATTGTTGCATGCAGAGAATTCAAGTTACCTAGTTGAGAATGGAGTTCAAGGGAAGTGTACTATCAGTTGTAAACTAATCCAAGTTGTAAAGGTGGTGCATGCAGTCAGAGGATTACCCTATGGTAATTACACAAGTCCCTTGCATGAAATTCCGAAATAATAGGGGAAATCTCCCAAGGGAACAGTGCAAGGAAATAAGAGCTTGGAGGCTCGAAATTTTGGCTAAATATTTGCCAAGGTTAGTCATTCAGGTAGATGATAGAAGATACGAGTGCAGGTTGAGCTCAAGCTTGAGCATAGAATATTGTATTCATCCAGATTCTTTGATTAATGCAATACAAATAGTAAGGGGTTTTGAGCATTTTCTTTCCCCTAGATAAAATCTCTATGTATATGTGTTGAATCTTGATGCATGTTAATTATTTGTGTTCTTGATCATGAATTTACTTTCGCAGATTAGTAGAGTAGCTTCTAGTCTTGTGATTTAGAAAAATCCATGAACAGTTTAGAATCCACATATTAATTTCTACACTTTTTAGCACCCCTCCAATACCTTTTTTCACACCTTTTTCCATTTCCATGCCACTCCATCACAATTTTTTCCCGCAAGAATATATTTTTTATCAAGGTGTATTTATCTCTTGATTATGCCATTATAATGTTATTCTTGTGTATTTAGGGAATCATTTTCATCTTTGTGGTGACTTGTGGAAAATCATGAGGAAATACTTTAGGCAGTTTTTGGAGGTACAGTTGCTGCAATACTCGTAGTGTTGTTGCAACACATTTGTGTTGCAACAACACCATCGTATCGCTACAACATGAACATGCTATAACACAAACATTACAACTCACCTTAGGCTTGATGTTGCAACTTTCTTGGAAACTATTTTTGCAACATGTTGATAGTTAATTGTTGGACATGGCTACTACAAATCTCAAGCAACTGGCACAACTCAATGGTTGGTCAACCTCTATTTGTCAACATCCAATTTCCCAACAACTTGTGTACCCAACAAAGGAAAGTGATAGAGACCAAGGATCTTCCAACAAAGAAATGTTGACAAAAATTGGGAATATGGTCAATCTACCACCTATCACACAACTGAGAGAGTTAGCTTTATTTGGTATTTTGTATCTTTTTGGAGAAATCATTGTAATAAATGGAAACGACTTGAGAATTTGACAACTCTCATGTCTATCACTTGATTTCCTGGTTTATTATTTTGTAGCTTTTTGGAGAAATCATTGTAATAGAGGGAAACTACTTGAGGATCTGAATATTCTTATGTTTATTACTTGATTTCCTAGATAATTCAAGATAGCAAGCAATACGTGTAAAAACCCAGCTCCACTTGAGCCATGGGGAGAAAAGGAAGATGGGGATAAAAATAAGATATTGATGATTTACTGATTGTAATCTCCATTCAGAATTCTTAATATAAGCTCATGTCCCATTTCAATTTTATTTGCTTGAATGTTGTGTTGATTAGTTAACAGTCTACTAGTCTAATAACCAGTGCCTCGCCTAAGGAGGTAAGGTCCCCTCTTTAGCGTGGTGATTCTTGTAGCTATATGGTTTAGTTTCTAATATATATTTATATTTCAATCAACTTAGTAACTTTTATGTTTCCCATTCCTTACATTGTTGCAACTCACTAATCAGATAAGTATAGTACTATGTTTTCATGATTGCGTTGTTTACTCAATTTCCAATACTCTATTTACTCTATTTTATAGGAATTACAATTATCATTTATGTTTGTAACTAGATTCCTTATAGCATAGTTGTGGTTTAAATCTTATTACAACTTTTTTAGTTCCTTTATAATATAACTTACTAGTATTACATCCCATGTGCATCTTTGTTACAAAATTCAGGATCATCTAAACCTTGAGCACATCACGTCTTTGATGCCTTTGTGATTTACTTCCTACATGTATTAAGTGTTCTACTTGTTTTGTGGGTTACAACAACAAGCTTCCTAAGCCACTAGGTAGCAGATTGATATTTTTTTTCCTGCAACTTAGATTAGTAATTCTACCTATGTTGCAGGGTATAGCAATAAGTTCCCTAAGCCCACTAGGTAGAAGTGTGCCATCTCAATTTTGCAAGTGTGGTTCGTTTTTTCAGTGACTTATGAAAGAAATTTATTATATTTGTTTGTGATATCCATTTAGAATACTTCAACCTCATGAGGAATTAACATTATTATACTAACATATATAGTGCACAACAAGTCGCAAGTTCATATGAACACCAGATTGATAATTTAATGAACATTTCCTTAGTTATCTGCTAAATAATTAAAGGGTAATTGAAAAGTCTATTACATACCAAACTTAATAAGAACCGAGGTAGAGTTATACTACCTTATAGTATTCAAGTTGATCACTAAATATCACTTCAAAACTACTACAATTAATTTGTAAATTCAAAGATCCCTACTAGTCAACCAACCAAAGAACACACATAATTATTGAAAAATAAGTCGACATTGGTCTTAATAAGATATTTGACTTCAAAAAAATCTTCGCCATCACACTTATCATAACCAATGCAAATCCTTCATGGGTTAGAGCATTGGTTTGCTTCCAACCAAGCTTTTAGTCAATCATACACATAAGCCTCTAATCATATAGAAACAAGATTCTCCATCACACCTATCATAACCAATGTAAATCCTTCATGGGTGAAAGCATTGGTTTACCTCCAACCAAGATTTTAGTCAATCATACACATAAGCCTCTAGTCAACACATGATTAAAACTTTTAACGTTGTTAATGATGGCCACCAACCACTAGACAAACCTCTATCAATCCATCAACAATGCTTGTGGACAATCTTTGGTGGAACAATGTAAGTTGACTATTCAATTCATAGTCGATCCACACAAGGGTTCAATAAGACATACATAAAGGGTATTGGTTAATTCTCAATTAACTACTTCAACTAGTAAATTTTCAAAAAAGTAAAACTCTCATCCAGATGACTACAACACATTTTGGGATTCAATTGATTAGTTAATTCATGCCCATAGAAGAAAAAAGTATATTATAATAATCCCACAAGATCAACTAAGTTTTCCATGATCTTATCTTCCAATAACACAAAAAAAAAGCCTAGAAAAACAAACTCTCACCCACCCGACCATAACACATTCGAGGATTTAATCGATCAAATAATTGACACTTGTAGAAGCATAAGTAGTTTTATAAGCATCTCACAAGATCACTAAGTTGTCCATGATATTATCTTCTGATAAAATAAGAGATACTTGTCTAACTAAATCTACTTATGGAAAAATAAACATTAGTAAATACTCTTGATTTGCTTGATAGTGTGATAGCCCTGGTAAGAAAATACCTAGAAGGTTACTTGATTACACCAAACAAGCTAGGTGACATTATTACCGGAACTAAGCAAACCATACAATTACACTTCATCAAAACCTTCCTCGGCTTAATGCAAAAAGCTTACAACTCATTGGAACTTACTTCACTCTTGAAAACCCTAATCAAGAACTAAGAAAATCTCAAACCATATTGGAATAGGTAAAAATTAATGGAAGTGAACAAAGATTCCCAGAGAAATGGTGGTGTTAATAGACATCGTTGGCACTTAAGTACAATGAGAAAATCTCCATGAAATAATGTATGCTTTTTAATAAACATATTAAAGAGATATGTCAATTGGGTTGATCTTGAGTGGTAGGGAGGGATAATTATCATCCTCCCCACCTAGGTTTAATTTTTGCAACTGATATTTAAACTTGCATTGAGGATATTGTTGTAATGGATTTAACCCTTACTGTTGAATGACCTTGAGCCTTGAAGAATATCTTACCCTTTCCGACCAACCAACTAGAGGGTGGGGTGCTTTGTTACATGGAATTAACACACACACACACATCCCCACCTAGGTTTAATTTTTGCAACTGATATGTTAAACTTGCATTGAGGATATTATTGTAATGGATTTAACCCTTGTTATTGAACGACCTTAAGCCTTGAATAATATCTTACCCTTTCCAACCAACCAACTAGAGGGTAGAGTGCTTTGTTACATGTAATTAACACACACACACATATAATCAAAGTGGGCATAGTCAGTTGCTCGGTCAACTCCCTCCAAAGATTGACTCCATACTTCGACAACATGAGGTTACAAAGAACCACTAGTTTTGACATATTAAGGCCTTCTCATCTCTTTTTCTCTTAGACAAAATTCAATTTACAAATATAAGAGTTGAGTTATTTGTGTAAGCCCAAAATAATTTTGAATTGTAATTTGTTCACATAGATGGCCTCAATTGAAAGACTATGGTTGATTAAGTGTCATGACACAATAGCGACACATGTTTTTCCTTTTCTTGGCTCATTTGGATCATGAAATGAGATAACTTGGGGATTTTGAGTTAATTAAAATGATGGGAGGTCCCAACATTCTTTCACCCAATAATTTGAGGTTTCTCATTTACCTTCACTCATTTAGCTTAGACACAACAAACCAACATAAGGGACCAAAAAGAGAAAAACATTTGGTAAAAAGACAAGTGGATAGTCACATAAGAAGAGATTTTGTTTACAATATCAATTTTTGTGGTTGATTTAATAAGCACACACTAGTAATCCAAATTGTGCACAAGATAAATGAGAAGAATCATCTAAAGCCTTTGAGAATGTTAGGTTTTACAAGTCAAGTATAACAATGAAAAGAGACAACATTATATTATTAAATATATAATCCACCATTTATTTTTATTTTGTTTAGATTGAAAGGAAGGTATAATGGTATGTAGCATCTAACCTTAAGGAACATAGCAATAAGGGATGGAACATTTAAAGTGTTCGTACCAATAATGTTGTGTTTCCTTAGGCCCTTAAGCACAACTTCATATGATAGGTTCAAATTCTCTCAAAACCCTAATTTATTCACCATTTACATCTCACCTGGCCTTATTTGTAAGCACAAATATGAATAACAATATTTCTAGATAGAGATGTTGAATTTAATACACTTGCCATGACACATGAGAGGAGCTAGTTTGTATTGTTTTACAAATTAAAGTTTTAAATTCATAAATATAAGAACCTATATCTTTTACCATGACAAGAGAAATGAAATTGAAATTTTCCATGTCATGAATATTTTGAATTTCAAAACTACCAAATCATAATTACACAAGATATCAAAGAACTTGACCATGTCACATGATATTTGGTTAATTGCATTACTTTTTCATAAATTGAATATAGACTTGAATTTCCTTAAGATTTATTAAAATAAAAGAAACCATCACTAAAATCTACTCAAAATTATGAATGGAGGGATGTCACAATGTATATTTAGAGGAAACAAATATTAAAGTTTGAATAAGTTTCCCTCGTGTAAGACAAATTAGGAATTCATGTATAACACATATTTTAACATGAAAATTTCACTAGTTTCAAAATTTGAGTACCAACACTTTTCAAGTATTTTATGTCAAGTTTAATAATAATAAACTCCAACGGATTTGAGAAAGTAGGAATGATTGGTTGAGTGTCAAAGTTTCCTCTACCTCATATTCAAACTTTGTTTGAAGAGCATTCCATAACTCTCTCCTTACCATGGATACAACTTTTTCAATGAATATTTCTTTGGTTTCCTTGTATATAATTTAAAACTACTACTATGTCATGTTCATTCTATAAAAGGATAAGCCAAGTTGTTTAACCATGCATAAATCCACCTATTGACTTGAATTTGTTAGAAAACTTGCAAATCTCGTATATATAGTGGGTTACACTGAACACTTTCCAAGTTATGTTTGCTAATAATATTTTCATTAAGTAGTATGTGAATAACTCATTGGTTAATCAACAATGCTATAGAACCAATGCATGAACCCACATAATTGATGTTTCTACCCAAATACTATAATTCCCTAAGGATGCATGAGAGTGTCAACCCAAGCTTGTGCAACAATTGTGTTATCATTAAAAACTTCAATCCTTCCTTATGCGCACCCTTGTTTATTGTTTATTGAGTAGTGGGTTAGGGAGTTAGAGGGTTAGTTTATACATATATCTTTAAGTTAAAGGGTTATTCTCTACATCTCTTCATATGTTGATCTTATGCATATATATTTTAATATTCATATCAAATTTTGCATATATTTTATTATGTATATTTTAGGTATTTAAGTTAGTAGTGCGTCATTGTAAGAGATCTATAGGGCATATGGCTTTTTATGGAGATTCCTTAGATGATTCTAGTTGTAGGGAAAGAGTGGAACATGAGAGAAGAAAAGGTTAAAAAAAATTGTAACTGATGAAGGCAACAACAATAAGAGATGAGGATCAATAGAGATGAAGATCCATTTTAGGAAAATATAGATAAAATGCATTCAATTGTGATTATACAAGTTGATAATAAGGAAATATTATAAAATTGAGTAATGGTACAACTGTCCATGATAAAGTTTTGACATGTTCGTAAGGAAGTGGTAAAAAAAATACTAGAAGCATTTTCCATAAATGAGTAGTGCCAATAAAGCACAAAGCATTACAAGATCTAAGAAAAGGTTCCCAAATTTATAATTTAGTTATAAATGGGTTCTTATAGATTTCAAAAACTATTAGGAGGAGATATTATATCAAGTAAAATATGTTTTAATTAGTTTTTTTATATTCGCTCATGTTTCTAGTTGTTTACCCTTTACACTTAATTATGTATAGTTCTTGAATTTTGTCGATTACTTCATTTCTACGGTTTGAAAAAATTTAGGTAAAACATAAAAAAAAACCATTATGCAATGCAAAGAAAAAAAAAAAAAAACATTTTATATTAACAAATTTGTATTTAAAAAAATCCTAAATGATTTCAAAATAGGCTAAAAGGATGTTGAAGAGAAACATACACAAGGAATGGATCTTGAAACGCCACAACAAAAAGCCACAAAGGGTAATAAATAACATATGCTTGCAATTATTGATTTCAACATGCTCATAGTAGTTCATTCTAATATGTTTTTAAACTATTATCTTTATATGATGTAATCTTGTAGCACCATTGACCTACATTTGTAGTCGTCTTTCAGATATTGATAAACATAATTAATCTGATATTTTCTTATATATACAAAAATGGATACAAAGAAATTATGTCATTTGGGTTTATCTTGGGTGTTTGGGAGAAATCATTATTAGCCTCCCTACCCTTGTTCAATTCCTATAAGAGACATGTTGGGCTCGTATGCAGCATATTGTTATAATGCCTTTGAGCCTTGTTGTTGTACAACCTTGAGTCTCAAATAATATCTTACCTTTGCCTATCGGTTAAAGGGTAGGGTGCTTGGTTACATACAAAAAAACAAATAAAAAGAAATTAACAATTACATATTATCAGGGAAAGTCAAGATCAATTACAAGATCTAAGAAAAGGTTCCCAAATTTATAATATAGTTATAAATGGGTTCTTATAGATTCTCAAAAACTATTAGGAGGAGATATTATATCAAGTAAAATATGTTTTAATTAGTTTTTTTTATATTCGCTCATGTTTCTAGTTCTTTACCCTTTACACTTAATTATGTATAGTTCTTGAATTTTATCGATTACCTCATTTCTACGGTTTTGAACAAATTTAGGTAAAACATCACAAAAAACCATTAAGTAATGCAAAGAATAAAAAAAAAACATTTTATATTAACAAATTTGCATTTAAAAAAATCCTAAATGATTTCAAAATAGGCTAAAAGGATGTTGAAGAGAAACATACACAAGGAACGGATCTTGAAACGCCACAACAAAAAGCCACAAAGGGTAATAAATAACATATGCTTGCAATTATTGATTTTAACATGCTCATAGTAGTTCATTCTAATATGTTTTTAAACTATTATCTTTATATGATATAATCTTGTAGCACCATTGACCTATATTTGTAGTCGTCTTTCAGATATTGATAAACATAATTAATCTTATATTTTCTTATATATACAAAAATGGATACAAAGAAATTATGTCATTTGGGTTTATCTTGGGTGTTTGGGACGAATGATTATTATCCTCCCTACCCATGTTCAATTCCTATAAGAGACATGTTGAGCTCGTATGAAGCATATTGTTATAATGCCTTCGAGCCTTGTTGTCGTACAACCTTGAGTCTCAAATAATACCTTACCTTTTCCTGTCGGTTAAAGGGTAGGGTGCTTGGTTACATAGAAAAAAACAGATAAAAAGAAATTAACAATTACATATTATCAGGGAAAGTCAAGAGGTTTGCAATCAAAGGATGCTTTGTAAGTTTATCAATATAATATCAATTACCATGCTAATATACTAGCTTAATATGTGTGATTATTATATATATATATTTATTTATTGTATATAGTATATGTCATGAACCCATCATTGAAGAGTTAAGGTATCCCCAAAAAAGGGTTAAAAATGCTCAAAGGTATGCATTTTCATTTTATTTTATTTATTTATTTATTATTATTATTTTTTTAAACTTATATATGTTTAGGATTTTTCATTCGTAAATTTAAATTATTATATCCTTCTAGACTCTTGATTTTGTGGCAATGTACCACTTATTTATACGCATCAAAATGTAACACCCTCCTCCCACATCTACCCAAGTAATAGGCCAACCGGGGTAAACATGTGTTGAGAAGTTACTATGATATGATTTGACTCCCTATGTGTCAGTTAAGGAAGTGGAACGGATGAAAACAAACCATATAGACCTTCCACATCAGCAACAAAACTTCCAGGAGGCATCCTAACCACCCAGGTAACCAACCCTTGGGTCCCTCTGAGTTTTTATACCATTAAACCCTCAAACGCTCCTTTGATATGGACAAGCATGCATCGAGGAGGCTCCAGATGTTCCCACAGCATGGGTATGCATGCGTCTGGGGACTTTTCTCCTCATACCTGTGCTTGCGACTCTGTGATCTATGCTACTTTTTCAAGCACAAAACCCAGGTCACTGCCCATAAATCAATGACATGTTCAAAACTGAAAGATAACAACATAATAATGATAAAAATGAAATTACTTAAACCAGGACTTGACTAAACCCTTATTGGCCATGACTGGCATTTCATCAAACATGTCGCAAATATGTAATCTATAGGTTTAAACAATAGATCTAAGCATAGGATCTCATGCTTACATGAGAATCACTAAGAAGCATTGATGCCTCAACACATTAGCTGAATTATCATCTATTTGGCCATAGATACATTGTTCATTCATTTATAAGTAAAAACATAATGAGAGCCATACATAACCACTGTCACAATACATGCTCATAACCAACATAATAACAACATAAATACCAAGGAAACAACATGCATGTAATCCACAGATAAACCAATATAATACTCATGAATTAACAAGGAGAAATAACCTCATATTAATGATGCAAAGGCCAACCAGGTTTGGGACCTCCACAAACCACTAGATTGTAGACATGGTCGGGCCAAACCTCTCTTTAGTCAGTCACCCCCATGCCATATTCCAACCATGAATGTGGGATCTCATAAAAACACATCAATAAAAAACTATCCAGGTCTTTCAGAGGCCAAACCACCACAACTCATGAAACAATGATTCCACCTCACGTTTGGACATCACAAATCATCACCAAATTCGCCTCTACCCAAGCCTTCCAAGGCTCTAGAGTGTTTGTTCAAACCAAGCCTCCAGGACTAGTAACTAAACCCACGACTGATACAAGGCTCCACAGCATTTGTCCAACCAAGACTCTAGGAATAATATCTCAACCTACCAAGGGCTCTAGAGAGTTTGTCCAACCAAGGCTCTGGGAACTAGTAACTCGACCCAAGCTAAAGGAAACATGAGAAACAACCAGAAAAATAAAGAAATGAACCCACAACACCATGGATATCTAGGAAATGGAAAGGTTAGGAAAATCTACTGTCAATCTAGGAAATCCTCCATGCCAATGACAGATCATGACCAATAAACGACATGCGTATGCCATGCATGCCAAAACTAGTGAGGAAAACATATATGAAACTCGATACCTTCAAGAAAAATTCGTTATAACCATTGTTCTTGATGTCCTCTTGCACTTTCCTGCTCTTCCTTTTCCTTCTTGCTCCAAAAATCCAAGTATGCCACACTCTCCAAGAGTGATCCAAGAAAACCCTAAGTGTCCATGACTATGAGAGAGAGAGAATAGAATGAGAGCTCCAAAACTGAACTAACAAAAGTATGTGAACTAATCCTTAGAAGCCTTTTTATGAATGAGGCCTCTATTTTCTTCATTTTCCATTATTTTCCTCCTCACATGAAACCTATGACCTTTCACCTCCCTTTTCTCCTAATTTCCATTATTTTCACAAATAAATGTGCCAAAGTGCCACTTTTCCTTTCCAAAGTCTTTTATATTTCCTTATCTATTTAAAAATCACCAATGATCTCCACCACTATGTTTTTTCCCAACATTCAGCTTGGAATAAGTGTTCCATCAACTGTGGTTATTATTTTTCCTTTATTAACTTTTATTACTTGGAATTTTCCCCAGGGAGGTTACAGAACCCTCCTCCTTGGGGGAACACCACCTTGGTGTTCAACAACACCTACAACCAGCAATGATGTTGTAATCAAAGCATACTTCCCATGGAGCTTTATAATTTAGCTCATTATAGTATTTACAATGATCATCATGCTGAGAAGGAAACCAACATGACAACATAACAAGTATAACATCATAATGACATGACACCTGTACCACTTATTGGAGCTTTATAACATAACTCATTGTAGTATTTACATCCATATATATATGTGAATACAAAACATCACCAAAACATGTACCAAAAACATATACCAAAGACATTACCAAAACATACGCTCAACCAGTGATTAAGGAAGTATACATACCCCACATCTGATTTGCACTGTACTAACCAAGACTTTGCACGCACTTCTTTTTTCAAACCACACTTATCCACCAGGTCAAGATTAATGTAACTATAATTAGATTCAGGTCCAATCAAAATATAAATAACTTGATCACCAAGCTTACCGTCCATCTCAATGATAAATGTCTGACGGTCTACCTATCTGTTATCCAACGCTGCATAGATCCTAGGAATACTCTACCTAACATATCCCACTGTCTATGCCTCCTGACCACTGTAGATCTATGGTCTACCACCCTGATCCTGTGGAAAATATCTCCTACGATGATCTTTGCCACAAGTCCAACACTATAGGCTTCTAGCCTGCATCCTTGTTCTACTCCTCAAATCGAAGTCCCTATCCTCTATAAGATGCATTGAAATTATTAGATGGCGTTGTATTATCTTTATTACCTGTACCCTAAGGCCTTGCTCACTTCTTGTCCCATTTTCCTTTTTTCTTTGCATTACCTTTCTAGTCCCTCTTAGTCTCAAATCTACTTTTGATTTCTCACAACAATGCTTTAGCTTTTAGATGGCCTCCTCCAATGATTTGGGCTCGTCAAACTCAATCCTGTCTTTGAATGCAATCGGTAATCCACTAATGAATCTCTAAATCTTGGCCTTCTCCTCCTTGAGGTAAGGTGCATACCTCAGTAACACCAAGAATTTGCTAGTATACTCCTCATCTGTCATCAATCCCATCTTTAACTCATAGAATTATTTTTCCTTGTCATCAAAGTATCTCTCTGATAGGTACTTCTTGCTAAATAGTCTCTCCAATTCACTCCAATTCAACTCCTCTTCATAAATATCTGTGACATTCTTCACATCTTCCCACCAAATATCTTCTTTACCTTTAAGACTGAATGTAGTTATTCTAGATTTCATGTTCTTTGAGTAATCATGCAACCTGAATAACTTCCTCATGCCAAGCAACCAAGCCTCTGCATCCCATGATTTCTTCATCTCTCCATCAAATGTAGGTGGATTTTCTTTTTTAAACTCATCTGGAAAGTATCCCTTATCACTCCTCCTGTAAGGATGATAATGATGATGGTCATAGTGACTGTAAGAACTAGAAATAGAATAGTACTCGTTTCTATCACCTCTCCTATCTGGAGTGTCCAAGAACTCGCCATCTCTAATCGTGTCATCTTAATCCGACCTACACCCACCGAGAGATATAATTCCATATTCCCCATTAGTGTCCTCCTGCTCATCCGAAGTGGTTCCTATCACTACAATTTTGGCAAACTCTAAAGTAACACTACATTTACCTCTGCTTGTTTCTCATGTGCCTATATGATTTTGTCATTGTCTGGCTTATAACTCCTTATTTCTTCATTTAAGCTTCTCAATGTGTTTGCCAAATCAGAAGAGTACCCAACACCATGCTTCTTATTTGATCCATAAGGTGAGTCTCGGGAACTGAAGTCTACCATCTTGTTATTCATCTTTGATATTCTTCCTGTAAGGTATATCATGTCCGCTAAATCAAATCACAATAAACCAATGTACCTTAGCATAATTCAGGGAGGATATTGCGTCCGCAAGATCAACAAATCAACATAATACATGTATAACATAATCATGACAACATATAGAAATATAACACATAAGCATATAACCTCATAACCATCATTATAGCTAGAGTCTAGTCATCAATGCATGACCATATCAACTACACCTACCATGACCTCATGCATGACAACAACCATCGCATCGATGTACACTTAACCAAATGTGAATAATAATGTGCATAATCAACCATATGTTGGAAATACTGAGGGGGGGGGTGAATCAGTATTCCTTTTCAATTGTTACTTTTACCAATTATATCACTTATATTTAGAACACAAAAATGAACAATAGAAATAAATGTTGTTATTAATATAATCTTTATAATGAATCAAGTACAATATGGATAGGGCTCCAACCCTTGATGAAGGCACCTAGGCTCCAACTTGGGATGTGCCAAGCACCTACTTGGACTTTAGTGAGGCTCCTATCTGTAGGGCTTTGACCCTATCTTATCCAAGGCACCAACCTTGAGTTTAGGAGCACAAACTCCAAGGACACCAATCCTTTAGCTTTGCTTTGTCAAGATATGTTATGTTGTTCTTCAAAGCTCCCAAAGTCTTCTTCAACGAACCTTGTCAATCTTCAGCAATCCCTTCACTTAATCTCCACGTAACATCATCAATGACAACCTTGTCATGCAAAAAATGTCACCATTGTTCTTCATAATACCCAATCAATCTCTTTAAGTTACCTCATCATGACATCGACACTGCATTATGATCTTCAATACAACACTTCAATGTGTCTTCAATGAACTACACCAAGTTCTACACCAGCTCTAATAATAGTTTTGCATCTCCTTCAAAACTAGTCCAAGCTTAGTCCCAAATATTACTTCAGGTTACCTCCAAAGGTTTGCACCATGACTTCTACACTGCACCAATATTTCAACACCAAATTACCTCAAGAATACTAGACCATTGTTGCACCAAGATTTCAACACTAGATTGTGACAATTCTTCTTTACAAATGTCCTTGCATCACACTGCACTAGACCACTGTTCAAATTGTTCCAATTTTTCTATACAAGGATTTATACACCATACTGCACCACACTTCTTCATCAATTCTGCACCAATGTTCTTGCACCACATGTCACCAGTACTTCACCAACACTTCTTCACCACAACTCACCAATTCTGCACCATCTATTCAGCAACAATATTCTTGCACCATGTTGCACCAATACTTCACCAACACTTCTTCACCACAACTCACCAATGTTGCACCATCTATAAAACTGCAGTCTTCTAAACACCAAACTACACCACTGCACTAAGAATGTCACAGGTCCAAAGTTTCTTCTAGATCTAAGCTTCTAGACAAGTGATTGTTTAGTACACTGTGCCTAGAAAATTTTTCTTGCAAGTTTGTTCAATATTCCGAAGTCTTATATATCTAAAGGAAGTTGTTCAAAGATCCAAACCACTGTGCTACACCACAGTCCAAGGTTTATTGCAACCCAAACAAATATTTCTCCAAAAAACTTCCTCAATCTCCTTGCTGTCCTTATTATGCCCACAATTCAATGAATAGAACAACAGAAGAGGAAACTTAAGCCAAGGTAGCAATGTCCAACAAAAACGCAGTCAAGGGCACTTGTCCGCAGTCTTGTTAAGGTAGCATTGTTAAGGATTTTTCATCACACTAGCCCGCACTTATGCTGCTGTCACTAGCCTCCAATCAACACTGTAACAAGACTCCAATCTGTAATGTAGTTCAAGCTTGAGCCTTCACACTGTTGCACATTGTTCAAGAGGAAAACACCATAGTCCAGTTATGTCACTTTCTGAGCTAATGAGATGACTATTCACAAGAAGGTTACTCTGGAACAGAAGTCTAAGCCACATAAAATTGTTGTCCAAGTATCACGGGAGGATGATACATAGTCTACAAGAGATACCACACTTATAATAGGTCTCTATGGTAAATCCCACAATTTAGTCAGCCCTTAGACACCCTTCTGTAGCAAGGAATAAATATCTATGTCATCAATCCGCAATACATGTGGTTGCCCTTAAGTTCTGCCTCCTTCTCTCTTTGATCTAAGATCCTCTATGATCTTCACCAAAATTCATATGAAAAATATATAGGTCTAACCTCTTATTAATATGCTTTTTCTGTCCTTAAACGAACAACCATGTCTAAAACGCAAGCCGACATGTGTTGACATGTTCAGGTTGGCTCACAGTCCAGAATTATATTCTTAACTTAAAAAAGCAATAACTTTTAAACTGCTTGGAGTTTTGAGCTGAGTAATAGCTCGTTGGAAGGGAAAAATTATGCTCTTCAAGATGGTGTAGATGTCATAAATGAATTTTTCCTCTAAGGTAGAAAAAAATATTTTTTAATGTGACTAAATATTTATTAGTGTAGAAATGGAGGTAGGATAGAATGCCTTGAGTGTTGGGCTTCTTCATGGTTTGATTTATTCATAAATTGTATTCATGATCTTGTACTTGTCTTCTTCAACATAGAGTCACCATCATCATGTCCTTGATTGCCTTCTTCATCACCTTATCTTCTTCAACATAGAGTCACCATCATTATGTAGTCTTCATTATTAGGATCACTGGAGGTATGGACATCAAACTTCACATCATTGGAGGTTTGTCATAAAATCATCAAGTGTGGTCCACATAATTCATCATGTAGTCTTTTATCATAAACATGTCATCATAGTCGAGTCATCCAGTGCATGTCTTCTAGACCTTCATCAAGTATAGTGATAAGGTAGTCTTTCATTATGATCATTAATATACATGATTGACACTTCATTTGTGTCTTGACAACTTAAACAAGAGTTGTAGTCATCCTCTGGCATCTTCAAGAATATTTGTCATCCTGTCCATTTCCATATCAAGCATCTTCAAGAATATTTTCCATCCCGGCCATTACCATGATTGACATCAATGACAACCTAGATTAACACTCATGATGACACACTCCACCACAATGCCATCAACTTCCCATGGCGACCTTACTACAACCTTGACCAACACCATACAAATGAAACAAGCACATGGTCTTACAACACAAGAAAAACATATGAAACCGACATGAATGCATGACCAACACACAACCCATCTAGTCCGAGGGGTGAACCATACTCTAATACCACTCTGTAACACCCTCCTCCCACATCTACCCAAGTAACCGACCAACCAAGGTAAACATGTGACGAGAAATTACTATGATATTATTTGACTCCTATGTGTTAGTTAAGGAAGTGGAACTGACATAAACACACCATATAGACCTTCCATATCAGCAACAAAAATCCTAGGAGCCATCCCAACCACTCAGGTAACCAGACCCTAGGTCCCACTGAATTTTTAGACCATTAAACCCCCATCCGCTCCATTAATGTGGACAAGCATGCGTCCAGGAGGCTCCAGACACTCCCACAACATGGGCATGCATGCGTATGGGTACTTTTCTATTCAGAATTGTGCCTACAACTCTGTGATTTGTGCCACGTTTTAATGCCCAAAGCCTAGGTCATTGCCCAGAACTCAATGATAGGTTCATAACTGAAAGATAATAACAAAATAATGATAAAAATGTAATTAATTGAACTAGGACTTGACTGGACCCCTACTGGCCATGAAATGCATTTAATCAAACATGTCACAAATATGTAATCTACAGGTTTAAATAACATATATGAGCATAGGGATATCATACTTATTTGAGAATTGCTAAGAAGCATTGATGCCTCAACACATTAGTTGCATTATCATCTATTTGGCCATAGATACATTGTTCATTCATTTACAAGTAAAAACATGATGAGAGCCATACATAGCCACTGTCATAATACATGCTCATAACCAACATAATAACAATAGAAATACCAAGGAAATAATAATCATATAATCCACATATAAACCAGTATAATACTCATGAATTAACAAGGAGAAATAACCTCATATTAATGATTCAAAGGCCAACCAGGTTTAGGACTTCCACAAACCACCCGACCATAGACATGGCTGAGCCAAATATCTCTTCAGCTAGTCACCCTTGTGTCATATTCCAAGCATGAATATGGGATCTCATAAAAACACATCAATCAAAAACCATCCAGGGCTTCCAGAGGCCAAACCACCTCAACCCATCAAACAATGATGCCACCTCATGGTCGGATATCACAAACCAACACCAAATTGGTCTCTACCCAAGCCTTCTAGGTCTCCAGAGCATTTGTTCCAACCAAGGCTCAAGGACTAGTAACTCAACCCACAACTGATACAGGGCTCCAGAACATTTGTCCAACCAAGGCTCCAAGACTTGTAACTCAACCCACTAAGAGCCCCAGAGCGTTTTTCCAACCAAGGTTCCAAAACTAGTAACTCAACCCAAGTTGTTACAAGGGTGCAGAGCATTTGTCCAACCAAGGCTCCAAGAACTAGTAACTCGATCCAAGCTAAAGGAAACATGAGAGCCAAACAAAAAAACAAAGAAATCAACCCACACCACCATGGATATCCAGGAAATGGAAAGGCTAGGAAAATCCATTGTCAATCCAGGCAATCATCTATGCCAATGACAGATCATGACCAATAAACCACATGCATATGCCATGTATGCCAAAACTAATGAGGAAAACATACATGCAACATGGTCCCTACAAGCAAAACCCAATGTAGTTGCTAATCCCGATGTCCTCTTGCACTTTCCTACTCTTCCTTTGCCTTCTTGCTCCAAAACTCCAAGTATGCCACACTCTCCAAGAGTGCTCCAAGAAAACTCTAAGTGTCCAAGAGTATGAGAGAGAGAGATAATAAAACGAGAGCTCCAAAACTGAACTGACAAAAGTCTGTGAACTGATCCTCATAAGCCTTTTTATTAATTAGGCCTCTATTTTCTTCATTTTCCATTATTTTCCTTCATTTTCCTCCTCACATGCAATATGTGACCTGTCACCCCCCTTTTCTCCTAATTTCCATTAGTTTCATAAATATATGTGCCTAAATGCCACTTTGTCTTTCCAAATCCTTTTCCATTGCCTCTTCCATTTCCTTAACCATTAATCAATCACTAGCGATCCCCATCACTATGTTTTTACCCAACATTCAGCTTGGAATAAGTGTCCCATCAACCATGGTTATTATTTTGCCGTTATTAACTTTTATTACATGGAATTTTCACCAAGGTTGTTACAAAAAATTTGCATGGTTATTTTACAATTTAGTTTAAAATGACATTTTATGATTTATATATACATGATTTTTTTGCCTCCATGATATGAACTTGATTTACTGTTTTAATTTTGTGGTAAAATTCAATGGTTGCACTTATATATAGATAATTTTTTCCTCTTATAATTAATATGTTGTAAAGTAAGCATATGCTAGTCATCATCAATTTGATCAGTATTTAAATATTATAAAAGTATTAATTATAAATAAAAATAATATAATGATTATGATAATTATATTTATAATAAATTGCTAATATTCCTATTGGGCTTAGAATAGATAGTGACAGGGTGTTTTGTTAAGGCACTCCAGTGTGTAAAGGTCACCAGTTCGAAACTCCATGGGAAAAAATCCATCCATGTTAAGGGTTGGCGTGGCCTAGGCTGGGTGTGATCCCCAGGTAATTTTGATGACTTAGATGCCCCTAGGTCGTGACTACTTGAGCCACAAGTTAGTCATCCAGTCATCTCAAGACTCACATAAACTATCAAACAAAAAAATAATAAACTACTAATATAACAATAATAATAATTAAATAATTAACAATAATTAAATTAACCAAGATAATAAAATCATTAATAATAATTACATCACAAATTTGATGCAATTTAGTTAAAGACAACACATTTGTGATGCAGTAAGATGGGAATTTGGTACATTTTATGCACTAATTTGATGTAAAACTACTTCGATATGACATGATAATGATGTCGAATAAAAAAAAAAACCACCCACAAATTTGGTGCATAAATGAAATAATATGATTCTCGAGAGAAGCAAAGTTGATGCAAAAGTTTTATATTAAGATGCTACCACAACACTAATGGACTAAAGTATGTTTTCAACATAGCACTAATAAGACTCACAATGTTGCTAATGTGACTCATAATGCCTTTATAATGACATGATAAATGCATTTAGGGGCAAATACAATGTAAAATGACTCTGTTAAGTTATTTTTCCAAAATGAATTGATGCAACTTTGACACATACCACTTTCCACATTATAAATTCAAGGCTAAGGTGACATGTCAAGGTGTGCGCCAAAAAATGATGCAAAAAAGGACCACTACAACATAAACTCAATGTAAACAATAATTCCCTAGTGTGCATCACATTTTGCATCATGGAAACTTAATTTTTTTCAAAATAAAAATAAAAATATTATGATGCAGTTCTAAAAGTGGCATTACAACCTTGTGTTGTAATAATGGTGGAATTAGGGCTTGTTCTTGTTATGCTTGTAATAATACTTATCTTTTCCGATGGCCTTATCCAAAGTTCAAGGTTCATCAAAGTCAACTTTGTTTCCATAGGATCGAGGTACTCCACTTAAGAAACATCGACTTCTCACCTATAATGTACTTAACATATCCCAACAGTGCCGAAAAAATGATTTATTATTCATCTATGGCCATCGATCCCAAATTTAACTCATGGAATTCCTTCACCTAACATCATAGTACGTATTAGAGACATACTTCCACTGAAATTACTTTTTCAACTACTTCCAAATAATTTTTTTTCTATCCACTTTTTTCACTTACCTGTGATGCTTGCATTAGATTGATGCTCTATTATTCAAATTGAATATGGTCACTCTAGCTTATGTATTTCCAAATTATTCATGAATTTGGAAGTACTTCTCATCCCAAGAATCCAAAGCCTTAGCTTCATGGCCAAACTTTACCTCTTCATTAAAATTAGGTGGTTTTGATTTTCTAAATTATCTTTGGAACCAATCTCTGGTAGATCCCTTTCTCCTTTGCTTATGAGAAGAAGACATTGAACTACTTAATGAATATTTGGAGTAAAATGATTCACTATTAGTGGTTCCTAATGGTGTGTAAGTACCACCATTGGAGGTCCTATCTTTGTTACATTAGGACCTCTTATAAGATTGACTTTGAGAGCCATACTTGCCGCTACCAATATTATTTATATTATGTCCATTATGTATGTGCCTCTTTGTGTTTGTCAAATTTGTTGCATGGTAACCTTTTACTAGTTTTATTTCTTCTTGAGCCTCAATTATTCTCTCATTGCATGCTTTGTAAAAATATTGAAGCTCTTTTCTTAAGCCTCTTATGGTCTTTGTCATATTTGGAGAAGTCCCTTAGTTTCTTCACTCATGAAACTCAAGCTCTGCATTTATAGCCTATAGATGTTCACCCATGACATATACTTCATGGTCATAAGCTCTTTGTGCATCCTTTGTGATGACATCTTACTTAATCCAATGAAAACACGACTTTGCGACTTAAATTGTCAACATAATCTCTATACAACATCACTCCTATTAGGTTAAAAATGTCAACAAAATGTCATTATAGCATTTATATCCATCTATGTCGATACTAACTCCATGACTTGTTTATTGTGTACCTTGCATCTTAAAAAGGATAAGGAACCACTAGTTACAATCCACTTTGAGGGGGAAACCTCCTTTTATGATGAATACAATGTGTAAGACAAGATTTGATAATGCTAAGATTAGGTCTCCTTGGTGTATATATGTGTGTAAGACAAAGCATAAAATTATAATAAAATGGTTGACAAAGACTTTTAATTACCTTCTTAATTATTCAGAAAGATAATTAGAAAGGTTGTGCATTTAGTTATCAATTTGGGGTTCATATGGAATTTGCAACTTACCATACATTATATATGTAGATCACATTTTATACTTTCATTAGTTTCTCTTATAGTTGTAATATCAATCCCTACTATTGTGGGGAGACTATCAACATTTCACAAGTTATTTTGGCAAGGTTTTACAAACTTTGGAAATGAAATCACACTTGCAGAGAAGTAAACAACATTGCAAGAAAATAAATGCACTTGCAAAGAAGGTGGTGGATTATCGTAATTCCATGCTCTCAGCCACTTGCGGGGATCCTTCAAAAACACATCATAAAAAGAGACACACAATGACAGAAAATGGTGGATTGTGTTGGTTCCCTACTCTCATCCACCCATGGGGATTTTTCAAAACCGTGCTATAGGAGAGGAGATTTAATCTAAATTGTAGCAACGTAAACATGTTTCATAAAATACTTGCAGGAAATAAAACGCACCACATAGAGTGAAAGGAAATGAAATGACTAAGTTGCATGCATTGAATCGCTAATCTAGATTGCAGGAAAGAGAAATAACTTAATCTAATCCTTGCCAAGATGATCCATGTTTCTACTCAAACCAACAAATGTAATCATTGTGTTAAGCACATTTATTCAACAACATAAAGGAATGCAGCCCAATATTAAATACAAGCATTAGAAACAAATAAATAAATGAAATCTAACATGAACAATCAATTGCATAAATAAATAAACATAATCTCGCGTGAGTAATCTAATTGCATGAACTATTTTAATCATATAACAAGAAACTAGTTAAAGAAATACTAAAAGATTCTTGCAAGAAATGGATAATTACATAATTAAATTACGCAACAAGAAAAATAAGTTATCTAACCTACATAACACTCTATTCTAATGGAGTGGGTCTTGCGTCCACATAACAAATTGATTGTTGATATTATTCTATATCAACACTCACTACATTGACAATGTAAATTAATTAAACTAATTAAGCTAATTAAAATAAAACCATATATGCAAAAGGATCAAGTAGGGGCACGAACTCGAGGGTGCGAAGATAGGGTTACAGAGGAGCTCAAAGGATTCTCCCTATGGAGTGTAGTAGAGGAGGGAGCTCCACTCCCTCCTACAAGGAAGCAACTACCAGTAGAGGCAAGGCACCACTGGGTAAAGTCAGAGGGTCTGGTGAAGAAGGGGAGAAAATAATGAAAGGGAGTTAGATGGGGCTAGGACCAAGGTAAACAGTAGCACAAAGGACAAAGAGGAAGAAGACAAATGCCAGGGAACAAGGGACAAAAATCAAAAGGGACAGTGCAGACTGTTGAGTCTTGAAAATGTCATTCATTTCCATTACACTTTCACTATTATGTCCATTATATCACCTCCATTTCACTACTA